>JAJMFI010000129.1:0-31397 GCA_030574595.1 Ruyongia chambardii
CAAATTCACCACTTACATGATAGGCACAAACAGGATAATCTTCTGCAATTTTAGCTGCATCAGCCATAACATCTAAATAGAAAGTTGAAGGTTTAACAATGATACCATCGGTACCTTCTTCTAAATCTCTCTTGACCGCTCTTCTAGCTAAGCCTTTACCACCACTTGGTAATTGATAACATTTTCTATCACCTTGACCTGGAGCAGAACATGCAGCATCTCTGAATGGGCCATATAGATTACCACTGAATTTAGCAGCATAACTCATTACAAAAGTTTTATGAGATAGTTTAGCATCAATTAATCCAGTCTTGATAGCTCTAACTCTACCATCAATCATATCAGAGGGAGCAACGCAATGAGCGCCTGCTTTAGCATAATTAACAGCAACAGCAGCTATTCTTCTTACAGATTCCTCTCTATTGATAGAACCATCATCAAATAAAACACCACAATGGCCATGATCAGTGTATTCACATAGACAAACATCAGCCATTATATATAGTTCAGGGAATTTAGCTCTTAATAACTTGATGGCTAAGATAACAGGACCATTTGGATCATCCGCAGCAGTTCCAACAGAATCTTTTACATTTGGTTTCATTGGAACACCGAATAGAATTACTGATCTTAATCCCTTTTGAATTAATGGTTTTACGAAACCTTCTAGCTTATTGATACCGATTCTCTTTTGGTTTGGTAATGATTCAATACTTGTATCTTCATCTTCATCATCAGAGATAAATAAAGGATAGATAAACATACTCTTAGTTAATTGACGTTCATGCTGCCATTCTCTAAGTAAAGGGTGGTTGTAACCACCTGCAAGGATAGACGATATTTCTGTTGGTTTGGAGTCTAGAAACTCAGCTTGATGTACCATATTAAGACGTTTGTTGTTTTACAATAAACCTACTGTTATCAATAGTAATTGTTTACAAAGATAAGCTTAAATGAGAGATAAATATTTAGTCATAGATTTAAGCTTAATTTAAATTATTCCGGTGCAAAATTTCACATCTGAACATTTTCTGAGTTTTTAGCTTCATGTACATTCTTTAAGCATTTACCAACATTATAAGTGAGAATTTATACTAATGAATATAATATCTGAATTGAAATAACTAGTTATTAGTATTGAATGATGATTCCTGAATAACTTATACTATGAATATCGTGAATTTATTCAGAAACATAGAGAATTTAGCTTCATATTCAAAAGTTAATAGCATTAAATCAAAATTTCTTTGAAAAATTTCCATTGAATTCTATTTGAAGAAATCGACTATAAAGGCAAACTTGAAGATTCTATATTGATGAATCAAATTCTACTTTTAACAAAACAACATAATACAAATGTCCTGTGAACACGAACATACACATTCTCATAATGATGGTCATAACCATGATGAGTCTGACCATAATCTACCAATTCCAACTTATCAATCACAATCTTTAAGAAACTACATTGACTTTTTCAAATTAACAGGTTTAAATATTGAACAATCAAATGATAAATTACAACTTATATTTAAACCAGAAGAATTGAAATTTGATACTACTGATTACATAAAGAGTGATGCAGATGCTCAAATGATTTTAAACATACCATTTACTGGTAATGTTAAACTATTCTCCATTATAATTAGATCTTCAGATGATGAATATTGCCCCAAATCTATTAAATTATTTAAAAATAATGATAATTTAGATTTTGATAATATCAATGATGTTAAACCAACTTTCAAGTTAGAAAATCCAATGTCAAGTACAACAAATGAAGAGGATAAATTTATTGAACATTATTTACCAAGAAGTTCATTTCAATCAACACAATTATTAACTTTATTCATTGAGAATAACTGGACAGATGATCAAGATGAACAATCAATAATCTATTATATTGATATTAGAGGACAGTTTACTTCAAATTTTATAAAGGATCCAATTATAACTTTGTATGAATCTGCTGCTAACCCTGCTGATCATAAGAACTTGCTACAAAATGAAAATCAAAACTACTCATCTATCTAATATTAATGCTCCATCTTTTTTTTCTCAACTCTATATATGCATATAAATATATATATATATATATATATATATATTAACTAAAATGTATAAGTGAATGTCATTGACTTTATTTGGAAAAGAATAACTTGTATTTTGGTAATGAATCATCTGGTACACCAATGGTGATTTCACCTTCAAGTTTACTCAAATTGAAAATTATAGTATAAAGTGTCTTAACTTTTTGTAAGCCTTTACCATTTGGATTACCAGTTCTTGAAATTGATTCTGGTGCGTTTAATTTATCAGATAATATACTATAGAATGATTTAAATGAAACTTTTGGTCTTTCTTGAGTCCAATCTGTAATTCTTTTATATCTTGTAATTGAATTACTCTTTGGAATTACCTGGCCTCTCCATAATTCTTCATATTTTGGTGATATGAAATGATTTGTATGAACTACAAAATTAGTATCCTTATTTGGCCAAATTACATCATAACCAAGAGTCGTAACTTCAATGGTGGCAAACTTACCAGTCTTATCTGCAACTAAATAATTTGCAGCACTAGCAACACCATCTAATGTATCCAAATATTTTAATATATTATCAACTGATGTTTGTTCTAATGATCTTCTTAGGGCAAAATGAATTGGTAATTTATTAAAATCAATTGAATTGGATGAAATCGCATTAAGCATAATGGCAACACCTTGATCATTAAATCCATATTTACCAATGATACCAGCTTCAGCTAAAATCAAGAGTTTAGGTTTATCTAATTGTTCAATTTCTAAAAAAATAGTAGCATCATCAATTTCTGGAATCCAATCCCAATTTTGTCCAATATAAACATCCTTGGTATCAGGTTCAACAGATGCTAAAGAGGTACAACCATCACTTATTTCAACCATTGTGATTTCACTTCTAACGTTTAATGTCAAAATATCAATCAATGATAAATCTGAACCATCAGCAATACCTTGTAATTCTTCAATTATTTCTGGGAAATTATTCTCCAAATTGGCTAAAAATTTACCAGCCCTTCTCTTAGCCTCTGTCCAATCGACATTTTTCTCTTCCTTGTATAGTTTAGAGTATACTTCTATACTCTTATGAATTAAGCTTTTGGCAAATTTACCATGTTGATGTCCAATCTCATATGGTGTATCACCCTTCAGCTTAGCATATGGAATATGAGAATCATAGAATTGACCTGGTTTAATAGAGTCCATTATGAATTATAAAATTACGAATAATGAATTATGAATTAAGGATCGTGATGAATATTAAATGGTATTTGATCAATTATAATTGATTCTAATCTATCTAATTTATAATTATACTGAGTTTAACTTATCTTACCAACAAGAAAGCCATATGTGGCGTTGAATCCGAGAAAAAAAAGATGGAGAAGTATTTCCGAGAGAGCTCTTCTGTCCCTTCACTTAGTCAATGGTATAACATATTCAGCTTACTCAAATTAGTGTGGTTCACCTCTTTAGCAGCTCATCAACCATCTTAATGAAGGTTGCAATATTATTTAAATGAAGATGAATTTTTTCATTATAATAATAATCTTTATATAGCTTTGTTCTATAAAATTGAATTTACGAATTAAATATTAAATATTAAAACCAGCTTCTAAATACTCCAATAAAAATGTAGTCACTATCAAATTCCATTTATTCACTGAGCTGTAATCAATATGATGAAAGTCATCATTGATATTGTGCCATTGGTCTGGGAATGGAATAGGTATTATATGAACTATCGGAATGCCATAATTCATCCAAGGTAAATGATCATCAGCAACATAACCTTGATATTGAGGTTCCCCAATCTCATTTGGCAAGGAAAAATATCTTTTATTAGTCTCAGAGACTGTCTCTGAAATGTTCAAGAATTGAATCAATTTATTCTCAATGTTTGATAATTTATTATAGAATTGGTTAGTATTTTTAAAATAATTTGGTATAAATGGTTCAGATGCACCTATTAAATCTAATAAAACGAAAAGTTCAATTTCATCTATTTTATTATTGGATTTATATTTGTTGTAAAGATGTTTAGAACCATATATTGAATCATCATCTGTCCATTGTATCAATGCCTCTTCACCATCAAAAAATATAAATTTTAAGCCAACGTTTAAATTATAATCTTCATCTTCATAACAATTATCTAATATAGGTGATATTTTCTCAGCAAGGTCTAATATCAGCGAGCATGATATGGCACTATCAATGGCTCCAATAAATCCTTCAGGTAATATCAGTGTATCATAGTGAGCAGCTATTGTCAAATATTTCGTTGTACCTTTAGCAAAACCTGAGGGAGTCTTTGTGAATATAAGATTTGTAAAATTGAAGCTTTTCTCCTCAAAGTTATCTATTTCTAAGTCCCAATCACTCTCTATATTTCTAAAATGATCTATTATATAGTTTTGAATATATATTGATTCATTGGATCCCGGTATTCTGGTGATGTTGAAGTAATTTAAATGATTTAATGGATCAGAGAAGTTTGAGCTTAATCTATGTGTATCCAACAATAATAATTTAGTAAGCGATTGAAGAGGAATTTCAGAATATGAGATTGTAATCCTTATAAAGAGTGTCAGTAATAGTTTCATGGCAAGCATCGCATATGAACTAGTCTTAGAGTTTACAGATAGTAAATAAATATTTTAAGAATAAATAGTATATAAGTGTTAATGAAAATAATCTAGTAGGGCTTATATATCACGTGTTTTACAAAAACTCTCAAAGCCCTAAGAGGTATTTACATTTTGCCGAATTCGGAAGCTTAATTAATTGTGATAAATACCCTTAGTTATAATTAGTTCAAGATTCAGGAAAACAGACAACCACTGATATGTTTCTATAATCTAAGTAATACCAAACTTTAACATTAGACATTGAAACTCTTTTTGAAGATATACTTCTAAATAGATTCAAATTTAAAGTCATACATGAGTGCTGATCAATCTACCACTTTAAATCGTACTGATTCCAGTGGATCGACTACTTCTAATCTCTTGAAGATGAATAGAGAAAAGAGTCCATTAAAAGAGTTACAAATCAATCCACTTCAAGATAAATCAAGATTAAATCAGATGTTAGATATGCTTTCCATAGATAACGAAGCTGATGTTACTGCTGATGAAGATTATTATACTGATGCTGATGATTTCATAGTTGGTACCTCATCCACTTTATTACCATCAAAATCAGAAACTCAAAACATATTGGTAAGTAATAAGAATGCAACAAAGGAATCCATTAATACACAGTCTACCATTAAAGAACAACAAGAACAAAACAATAATAATGATCATCATCAACAACAACAAGAGGGATATCATCAAAAGAAGAGCTCAAGTGCTCAAAACTCCGTAATTTCGATTACCTCCTTACGTTCATATAATAGATTTATCAATAATGCTCCAGGTGGATCACCTATTTTAAGCTCACCAACATCTTCCAAATATCCTGATAACAATAATGGGCATGCTTCAAATGGTTCTAATAGCTCAATTCAAAGTTCAATTCAATTGAATAACAATACGCCAAATCGTAATTTATTATTTACTTCGACTTCAAGAAGTGGTTCAATGTCTCATTTGAATATTAATCCTCCAGAACAGATAAATTTACTTACTCCATCACAATCATTATTATCATCATCTAATAGAAATTCAGATATTATATCACCATCTAGTTTTGATGCAAGAAATAGACAATCAATTATTTCTGATTATACTCCAAGTATTCATGAAGTACAACAGATTGCGTACACTACAGTAGGAGGAAGTACATCAAATGGTCATTCAAATAGTAATAATATCAGTGGTATTAATAATGGTTCAGCTCCAAAAAACATTAATGCTAATACAAATCATAAGTTTACTAATAATGGAAACTCTACTGATAATGATAAGGATAATTATTATGATGATCAAAATGAAGAAACTAACGTTGTCAGAAAGCCATCTGTTATTCAAATCAAGAGAAATAGTTCACTAACTTCAGAAATTGTTACGCCATTATCAGATGCAGAATCTAAAATTGTGGAAAATAACAAACTTGGCAATGCTAATAAGGTATTGAATAATATTGATAATAAAAGTTTATCGACTAGTAGCAATGATCTTGTTTTAACAAATCTTGTTGATGATCAAGAACAGCCATTAAATATTGGAAAACATGATGCAAATGATCCAGATACAAGTCATGAATATTATGATAATAATGATAATCATGATAATGATATAAATTCTTCAATTCTATCAGATAATTCCAATTATCCAAAGGATAATAATTCTGAATATAATAACTATGAAAGTGAAGAAGATGATGAAGCAAAATCTTTATTGACTAAAAAAGTATTTGAAACACCAAAATTATCTGAAAGATTTGAAGTTACATCAGTGGATCCAACTATACCATCAAGAGCTAAGAATAGACCAATTAGTACAAGTTTTAATACCACACCATTACATAATACATCTACTAATCAAAACATATCATTAGATAATGCATCAATTGATAGTTTGATGGTTCAATTAAGTAAAGAGATTAAAACTAATAAAGAAGATAATGGTTTTAGTTCAACTAATGAATCATTATATAATACTGCCTCCACTGGAGATATTAAAGATTTACGAGTTTCAAGTGTTTCAAATGAGGCCAGACCATTACCACCACCACCAGTACCAAAACATGAAAAGAATTCAAGTGTTGTAATTGATGACAATACAAGTATCATTAATGAACCAATCCAAGATGTTGAGGATGATGAGAATTATTTAACTGAAAATGAGAATGAAAATGAAAATGATCCAAGTGATTTGGATAGATCGAAGAACATACATACTCAGCATCAACAGCAACAACATCATCATCATCATAAGAAGAGATCAAGTAAAGATAAAACTAAAAAGCGACATAGTAGTAAGGCCAATGCATTTAACTATGATACATTAACACAGTTATTACAAGTAACAGAAGGTTCAATGATTGGACAAGAATTTCAAAGTTTAGGATTAAAGACTACAGAGAAGCAACTATTGGAAAGATTAGTTGATTCCTTATCAAGATTAACTGCTGATATGGTTGTTGATTCCGAGAGACATGATGAAAGTGTAAGAAGAATGACAAAAGCAATCAGAGCATTAGAAGGTTTTTGAAAACTTTTCTACTTGATGTCTCTCTTCTCTTTAGTCGTAAAATTTAAAAGTTAATTATTAATTGTTAATAAATACTGATAATACAGTATTAAAAGGTATATATGTGTGTCTCTTTCTTTTCTCTATTTTTTTTATCTTGTTTTGTTTATATTCTTTTGTAAGAATTTGTTATTTAAGTTTAAATACTATATTGTATCAGTTATTTTGTAATTTGAAACCATGTATTAGTTAATACTATATGTATTGTAGTTCCTAAATCTTAGTACTGGCATATATTTGATTTAATTCTTAAATCGTTATTCAGTATACTACTAATTAATCTACATTATCCTTTAAAGATTATTTGTATTGGAGATAATCCACTTTTTAGTTGTTTTAGATAAATTCGGTTTAATACATTTGTTGTTGTTGTCTTTAAACCATTAAAGAAGATATCGGTCTTTCAAATTAAGAGCAGGTTTAATTACCCAAAAACCCAGTTTTAAGTCCGCTAAAATTCAAATTAATGATGAGACAATAGAGCCAATGACATGTAGTGTATATTCATTGTATTACCTACAAGCATATACAGGGAAATCCTAATAAAGATATATCTTTGATCTTATTGACTTGTTTCTAAGCTTAAATTGAACCGGATTGAAATCTAAGAAATTTTATTGATTTTTCAAAATATTAGCAATAAATTTAGCTATAGTAAATAGTAGATAGTGATTGTTTACTGTATTGTTTACTATATACATCAAGCTGTATTGTTTGTTATTGTTTATAACATTGATAGGTGATAGTATAGTGCTCTATCAATCAATCATCAATTATAAATAACTTATCATGTTTCTAATTATATGGGTTGTATTTACTTCAACATTGATATTTCTACATCTATACTATAAGTTATGGCCTAATCTAATACGATTGTTAGAATCAACAATACTTTCAAATAGATCTTCAATAGTAAGAAGTAGGCATTCTAATATGATTGACTCTACAGGTAATATTAATGGTTCCAAACTTTCTATAATTGATAATTCTGCCATTGATGAAATGTCATATTTTGGTAATTGGGCAAGGGCTATACTTATTGAAAATGATTCAAATGATATTAATAATAATGGACATTATTTAAATAAATATATTAGAAAGATGGCAAGAATAATCTTTTCATTAAATATTACTTCATCTATTCAAATCATTCAATTTATTCTTTTCCAATTTATATTTAATGAAGATAATTTAGTATTATGGAATTTAAGTTTAATTATAACATCATCTAATTTAATCCTTATTCAACCTACATTAATTATATTATTGATCCTAAATAGAATATTCATGAAACAACCAAATAAGATTATTATAAAATTGGTAATTCTATTGATATCATTGATGATTTGGTTCTTTGTATTATCAAATTTTGAACAAATAACAGATTTAAATATTATTAATGAATCTTCAAATTTTATGAGTTATTATATCTTAAGAATATCAATCATTGGTGTGACATTAATTGCTACATTGAATGGTATTGGTTCATTTTCAACAGTTTATTATTATCTATATAAACCATATTTTCAAAAGAGAATAACTAATGGTAATATTATTGTTAATAATAATAGTAATACTAACTTTAATACTATTGATAATTATAAACAATTAGAGACAAATTTAAATAGTATTGATAATATGATTAAACAAAAGGAAAGTGAACTAGAACAGAGTAATAAATCTAAGATAGATACTAGTTCCTCTGATACTCTTAGTGATCTTCAATCAACTTTTAATAAGAGAACCAATATTAATCCTCAAAGGTCAAATTCAGTACTGGATATCAATCTATTAAGAAATGTTATGAAATCAGATGATGAAGATTCTGAATCAAAGAAAGAAATTAAATCATTAAAAGTTATTAAGAATGATATCTATTTAAAAATGATTAAGATTCAAGAGAATTTAAATGTAAATAGTACCACCAATATCAATAATCATAGTAATAATAATGATCACAGTAATAATAATAATAATAATAATAATAATAATAATAATAATAATAATAATGATAATAACAATAATAATAATAATACTGGGAAATTTATACAATCATCATATTTCATATTAATAACTAACAGAATACGAGAGATAGTGGCAATATATTGTTTATTTAAATTAATTCAAGTCACATCTGTTAAAATTATGAAACTATATAAGAGTTTTTATGCATTAACTACTAAGGATTCAGATCCATTAGTTATTACCATTACTAAATTTATTAGTATATTTCATACTTTTGAAAATGAAGAATTAGCCATTAATTATATCAGTTTTATAATGTCAACTCTATTATTTCTATGTTCATTTAATGGTGTCTTTATAACATTGAATCATCTTTATAAATTTTTACCAACAGATTTATCAACTCAACAGACAACTAATAGTAAATTATCAGTTTCAATTATTAAAAATTTATTCATTAGTGAACTATTAGGTATTTATATTCTTTCCACAATAATGATTTTAAAATCTAATTTAACACAACAATTTTCATCAAAATTAAATCAATTATTATTAAGTAATAAAAAAAATTTAATATCAATTGATGAAATTGATAATTGGTTTGATAAAGTATATTTAGCATCATCAATCTTAACTGTTGTCTGTATAAAGATATCTGAATATCTATATGATGATGATGGAATTCAAGGATTTGAAACTGAAGAAGTTGTCAGTAAGATTGTATGAATGAGAGACTGAACAACATTTATTTATTATCTTAATTAGATAGTATAGAATAGATATATATATATATGCTAGTATTTATTACTGAAAAGAAGAATATTATTTCTTCGTATTAACAATACTATCAACATTGATCTTTAACTTATCAATTGATCTATTCAATACATCATGATTCTTGGAAGAGGTATCCAAATCTTCACTGATATTCTTAGTTAGCAATTCAACTCTCTTTAAGACCTGTCTCATCAGCTTGAGATTATTTACCACATCCTGATCAGCCATGGGTATAGCTTACAATATATTCATATATATGTATTTAATTAATACTTACAATACCCAAATTCTTTTGTATTGTTTACATTTTCTCTTTTTTTACTGGTTTTTTTCTTCAGGAAAATTGAAAAATGACAGAATTTCACATCCGGACATCACTGATAGACATTGCTTTCAAGACAAGTTAAACTTTTATAATTTAAAATTTAGATTACGATTAAAAACGTTTACTCTCCTTTATAATGATTGTATTTTGATAAGGTGAATTAATTTACTATTAACTAGTTTATTTATTAATTGATATAATACATAAATAGAGAAAAAAATTCTTTTCCAAAAGAGTACAATGTCTACTAGACCAGGTCATGAAAATGTAACCAATCCAAATTTGGAAGGTTATAAAGTTGTTAGAAACTTTTGGAATCGTTATTGGAATCCAAGTAAGGGAACATTTATATGTCCAAGACCTAAATGTTCAGGTACCTATGGTGATGAAAATAAATTTAATGTTTGGTCAATGGCAGTTGCTGCACAGGCTATTGTTGATGGTGCAAGAATTTATCCCCAAGAATTAGGACCATTAATTGATCCAGTTATTCAAGCTCTTTATAGATATAGATCAAATGAGATGCATGGTTATTGTGCTGTTGAAAATTTTAATGGTAATAGAGATATATATTATGATGATGATGCACAAGTGGCAAGTGCAATTATAACTGCATATGAAGTTACTGCAAATAGATCATATTTAGATTCTGGTAGAGATTTAGTACGTTATCTAATGGGTGGTTGGAATAATGATAAGAAGGCCAAGGTTCAAGGTGGTATATTTTGGCATAGAGATAAAGATTATTTATCTGCCATTTCAAATAGTGAAGTTGCATTAGCATGTCTAAGATTAGCCAAATATATTCCAAATGAAAGAAATGTTTATGTTCAATTTGCTATTAAATGTATTGATTGGGAATTGGAACATTTATTAGATAAGGGAGATTATTTAATCTTTGATGGTATTGGTAAGAATAGTGATTCACCAAATGGTATGAAATGGACCTATAATACAGGATGTGTATTAAGTGCAACATGTCTATTATGGGAATTTACAAATGATGAAAAATGGAAAAAACATTCTGATGAATTAGCGATGGCATCAACAAATAGATATAAATCATTATTCTGTAGAGATTATAATGAATTTGATAGAAGATATTGGAGAGATCCATCATATTTTTTACAATTATTATTTGAAGGTTTAGCAGATTATTTATTAACATTTGGTGTTGCAAATATTAGAGAATCAACAGTTAATGCAATTAGAATGGAATTTAAGAGACATTTAGAATTCTTTAGAAAATATAATTATGATCCAAATGATGGATTATATTATCAAATGTTTGAAGCATATAGAATATCATCAGATATTGCAGATTTATATAAGGAACAATTTGGAGATTCCAAAAAATTTGAAGCAAATAATGAAGAAAGAGTACAAGAGGGTCCTGGTAGTCCAGAACAGAAACAACTAACAAAGACATTGATTGGATCAGGTGCAGCTGCTAGAATATGGTTTCAAGCAGCAAGAGTCCTACCAGAGATTAAATATTAACCAAAGACTCACAAGTTTTAAATCAATACATATAATGACTTATAAAGAGATGTGAAATATATGTAATATGTAACATTATAAATATATACTAATTAATAAAAAGAAAGAAACTTTTGAAAGCACTATAACTATTAATACTTCTCATCAATACTTACTATTAATACTAGTATTGCTTATAAGCTAAAGATATAAACGTAGTTCCCGAGAATGTAAATGGTAAGAGCCACAAAAATCGGCTTGCTTGGAAGGTACTAAAGAATTTTCCAGGTACAAGAGCCAACAATTTTATAGTCAGTTGTAAGTGAATGATGATACAATTAACAATATAGTATGTAGTATATAGTATAAGCATTAGTTATCTAGACATATATAAATAATATACAAATAGTAATACCACTCAGACAAGTAAATTATGTTTAGATAAATCTTGCATACGACACTACTATAAAAATTAGTATTATAAACTAGTTAAATTTAATGTAATCATCAGCCTTGCAAATCAGAGTCTGGACTCTGATCTATTAACTGGGACAATATCCAATTCGGTATTCAACAGATTCAGTTATTATTAACAAACAACTTTTAAGATGTAAAATTAGAGGCATTAGTTAATTATTACCTTTCCCAATTAAGGCTTAGTCTCATATACGTTAAATTCACTTTATTGCTTAGAAAGGAGATTTGACAAAAAAAAATTATTTAATGCTTTAATACCTTATATATATAATATATCTTAATTAGAATGCCCAGTAATCTTTAAATGTCTTGATTGATTAATCTTAATTAACATATTTATAGGCAATATCAAGTATTTGAGTTTTTCATTTTAATATGTTGAAAAGATCAATAAGATCATTAATAAAAAATATAGTACGATTGGTTCAATTAAGACAATATTCAATACTACCGAGTATTAATGATGAAAAATTTAACTTTAATAATAACAATAAGAATAATAGTAATAAGTTAATATCATCATCAACACCATCAACATCATCATCATCGACATCACCATCATCATCAACAACGAGGTTTAAGATACATAATATTATTATACTATACATATTCATTATATGGTTATTTAAATTATTTCTTATTAATAATTATACATTAGATCAATATAATAACCATATAAATACAATTCAAATATTAACAGATTATGTCAATATTGATAAAGGATTATTCCTAACAGATGAATTTATCAATAATGGTATAGATCCAATATCAACTTTGGATTCAACTTCATCTCATTATACATCTCATATATATAATGAAACATTTGATAAACAAGATTATACATCTGCATCTTATATTCAATATCTAATTTCAATTTATGAAAAGAAAAAAAATCCATTAGAATATTTAATTGATAATCCAATTAATTTCCATTGGAATGATTGGTTAGATCTATCATCTGCTCAGCCATTTATTGATTCATATAATTCATTATTTAAAATTTCAGAGTTTAATAATGATGAAGAACAATTCTTTAACTATATTCATTCAATTTGTTTTGATCAAATATATAGTTGGGAAGTATTGGAAAATTCTGCTCCTGATTTTAATATTAAACCTCCAAGAGATTTACAAGAAGGTACAATTTATAATATTAATGCATTAGGTCTATGTGGTAATATCTTCAAATATTTTTATATTCCAATACCTGAAAGAATTTCATTTGAAGCTGAATTAATGTATTTTGATTTACCAATAAATTATGAATTGAAGAATAAAAAGAAAAGAAGTTCATTAAGACCATTAGGTTTAAAAGGTTTAAAATCATTGAATGATAATAAGATCAAATATGGAGAAGATAATCTATTATTGAATAAAGTTAATGAATTAACAAACATTTATAATGATTTAAATGTTAAAAATCAAGATCAAGGTGAACCTTCTGGTTTTAACAATAGAGAAACAATCTTTGAAGATGATAAGATGTTTATATATACAGGTATAGATTATATGGTTACTGAACAAAGAAATATTAAGAATCCAGATAAATATGATAAAAAACTTTTAAATTTTTTAGAATCTGCTCAAAATATTGGTAAGATACCTGGAAGATTCTATTTTACCTATCCAAAAGTTGTTACTGATACACAGAGAATGTTACATCATTATCAATTCCCTTGGATGAATAAAGTAATATCAGAGGAAAGGAAAAAAAATGTTATTCATCATCTAATTAGATCTTGGTTTAAATTTGCTGAACATACAAATATAATTACTTGGTTTAACTATGGTAATTTAATTGGTTGGTATTTTAATGGACAAAATATGCCATGGGATAATGATGGTGATGTTCAAATGTCAATTAATGATTTAATTAAATTAGGTAAATATTATAATAATACTCTAATAGTGGAAGATCCCAAATTAGGTAATAATTTATTCTATTTTAATACAAATCCCTATTTTGTATTAAATACTCCAAAATATATTAATGTTATTGATGCAAGATTTATTGATATTAAGACAAGTATGTATATTGATATATCAGCATTAATGACACCAAAGAGAATTCCATCTACAAGAACATCAAATAATAGACCAATAAAAAAGATAACAGCAGTTAGTTGTAAGAATGGTAATAGATTTTCATTAAATGAATTATTCCCATTAAGAAGAACTCTATTTGAAGGTGCTAAGACATATATACCTTCAAGTTCAGAACAAATATTAATGAAAAAATATAAGAATAAAGTTATTACAGATTTTTTTGTTAATGAACATTATTGGCAATCTGATATTGGTCAATGGATACCATATGAATTATGTTATCCATTATCACAAGATGATATTGATAATCTTGAATCTAATATTGAAGATGATATGACTAATATTGATTCTAATAAGAAATCAAATACAAATAGTAAATCAAATAATAATAATAATAATATTCAACAAAGAAATAAAAATATGTTGTTTAATACAGTCAAGAATAATAATTATAATTTAAGATCAATTCCAGATATAAGATTTGATACATTGAATCTAAATAAGGAATTAACAATGGAAGGTGCATGTAATAATAGTGATATATTAAAGGAATGGAGAAATAGTAATGAAATGTATTCAATTCATTTAAGGGAACTTGAATTATTTAAAATTTGGGAAGAAAATGGTAAAAAGTTTGATGATCCAATAAGAGATCAAATCTATAAATTAAGTGAAAAGGAATTACCTATATATCGTGAATTTAACTTTGAAGAGTATATGTAATTTATCAATAATAAGATTTAACGTATTTTACTATATATCTTATAATCAATAGATAAAGGGTTTTAGCAAGTTTAATATCAACTAGCTGAAGTTGATATTAATATATAGAGGCAAAAATCAAAATGCATAAATGGTTTCAATACCATATAACTATATAAATTTGTCATTACAAGACGTTCTCATGATGGTAATGAATGAAGTAAGTATAGACTATAGTAGTAGTTACTGAAGTAGTAGTTTCACGGAATACGGAATATGAAGCACGGAACATTGAACACGGAACACCCGATTTATTCATAGTTAACAGAACATACTACACATATGTAATAGTAGTATATAGCATATACAGAAGTATATAGCACGGCCATAAATGGGTGTTTGTTAACTAAAAAATTATGCTAATTAGACTCACATGACCTGACTCTATGAAGAACTTGAATGTTTGGAATCAGAATAACAAAGACCATTGTGGTACAAGCCCTTTATACTTCTATTTGTGATGAACCATCTAATTGAATAATCTATCTATACTATTCTCATTACAACTCTATCATGAATAATAATTATCTTTTTTTTTCAATAAATAACGAGTACACTCTAGTATATATGAATTGCCCAGAATTTTGATAATCTAATAATCAATTAATTGTACCTGAAATTTTATTCTAATTAGCAGGGTTTAATCTTACGGGTGTTTCACTGATTCAAAGTTTAATATAGTTGTAGATGTATTCTGTAATAGTATTACTAACTTCTACTTGTAGAGACAATACTGTAATTAAAAGAGAAAAGATTTAAATATATTATATCATTTAAAGGATTCATTCATTGTCTACAGTCAATATTTCATTTCAATTTTGAATTTAAAAAGATCTTCTTTCAATATTTAACAATCTTGCGGACATAATTACTGTGTTTGTTAACATATAAATCAATGGGAAAAGTCACTTGTTAAATTTCATATATATATTTAAACCATATATCGTTATGATAATAGTATAAGTAATGATTCAAAGGAGATTGAAGGCCGTCATTAGAGCTTCTTTACAACTATTCAACTCAAGACTACGAAATGCTTCAAATTTACCAAGTTTTTCATTGAAACAGGTAATTAGTACTAGTACTAATAGTAATAGTGATATTGGTGGTAATAACAACAATAAACTTTCAAGTTTAAAACATCAAATTATAATGCTATTATACCTATTTGTAATATTCATACTAAACAGATTCATTATTCTTTATTTCACTATTGATTACTACAACCATCATATAAATTCACATCAATTGTTAACTGATTTTGCATATATTGATCCAAATTTATTTCTTAGTGATGAATTTATAGATAATGGTATTAATTTAAATACATCATCATCATCATTTCCATCATTTTTCACACCAGAGGTAGAGGAAGTAACAACAAGGTCTTCACATCTTACCAAACATACATACAAGGAAACATCTGATCTTCAACAATATACTACTTCTTCATATATTCAATATTTGATAACAATATATAAGACAAAAGATTCTCCTCTTGAATATTTATCAGATAATCCTATTGATTTCCATTGGAATGATTGGTTAGATCTTTCATCTGCTCAACCATTTATAGATGCTTATGATTCTTTACTTAATTCACAAAATCTATACAATAATGATGAAGATTCACTGTATCAACATATTCATTCAGTTTGTTTTGATCAAGTCTATAGTTGGGAAGTACTTGAAAATTCTGTTATTGATCTAAATATTGAACCTCCAAGAGATTTACAAGAAGGTACCATCTATAATATTAATGCATTAGGTATATGTGGTAATATCTTTAAATATTTTTATATTCCAATACCTGAAAGAATTTCATTTGAAACTGAATTAATGTATTTTGATTTACCAATAAATTACGAATTAAATAATGGTAAGAAAAGAAGTTCATTAAGACCATTAGGTTTAAAAGGTTTAAAATTATTAAATGATAACAAGATAAAATATGGAGAAGATAATCTCTTATTAAATAAAGTTAATGAATTAATTGATATCTATAATAATAGCAATATTGATAATAATTTAAATTTAACTGGATATAATAAAAATGCCACATTAATTCAAGATGTTGAAGATTTTTCTTATATTGGTATCTTTAGATTATTAAATCAACAAAATAAGATTAAAGAACCATTAAGTTATTATGATAAAAAATTTATTGATTTTTTAAATTATGCAAGACATGTCAATTCAATTCCTGATAGATTTTATTTTACATATCCAAAAGTTATTACTGATACAGAAAGAATGCTACATCATTATCAATTCCCATGGATGAATAAGATTATTTCAATTGAACAAAGAACTTATTCAATTCATCATCTTATTAGATCATGGTTTAAATTTGCTGATCATGCCAATATTATATCTTGGTTTAATTATGGCTCTCTTATTGGTTGGTACTTTAATGGTGAAAATTTACCATATGATAATGATATTGATGTTCAAATTTCAATTAAGGATTTAATAAGATTAGGTATATATTATAATAATACTTTAATAGTAGAGGATCCCAAATTAGCTAATAATTTATTCTATTTTAATACTAATCCCTATTTTGTCTTAGATGCTCCAAAATATTTAAACGTTATTGATGCAAGATTTATTGATATTAAATCAGGTGTGTATATTGATATATCTGCTCTTTGGTATAATAGGGGATTTAAACAAGAAAAACCTTCCCAAGAAACCTTTTTACATTGTAAAGATGGTAATCAAATGACATATTCAGATCTTTTCCCATTGAAAAGAACTCTATTTGAAGGTGCACAATCCTATATTCCAAATGATTATGAAAAACTATTATCAATGAAGTATAAAAACGTGGGGAATAAATTCTTTTATAATGGTTATACTTGGCAAAATGATATTGGATTATGGGTACCATATGAGATTTGTTTCCCAGATAATTTGAAATTATCTAATAATGATTATAGATATTCAATGGGTCTTAAAAAAGTAAATCCACTTGATCCAAATAGTCCAAATTTTATGAAAGATTTAATTAATTCTGATAAAAATTTAAATGGTATTGATGAATCATTTAAAGATTATATTAAACCAATACCTAATCAAAGGTTTAACTATGGAAGATTAACATTAGAAGGTGCATGTAATAATAGTGATATCTTAAAAGAATGGGAGAGAAGTCGAAAGATGCATTTAATCCATGAAAAGGAATTAAATTTGCTTGAAACTATATCGGAGACAACAGATATAGATGAAGTAGAACTACAAGTTATAAGAGATCAATTAGATAAGTTATCTGATGAACCTCTTCCACCATATCGTGTTTTTAATTTTGAAGATTATCTCTAACTCAGAAAGTAGATCGAGTTATTCCATGAAGTCATGACTACTTCTTCTTCCTCTTATAATAATGATAATAGTAATAATAATAATAATAATAATAATAATAATAATAAATTAATAATAATAATGATAATAATAATAATAATGATTAATGATAATAATGGCAATGATGAGAATGATTTATAATGAATATGTGTAAATGAACAATACACTCAACTACTAAATAAGTTGTAAATTAATTTATATACTAAGCGCTAAAATATATTACTGTATTGTAAATTCATAATTTAATATTAATAAATTTACATAGGTGATTACTTTTTCTTTGTTAATTATTTATATAATCTTGTCATCATATATATATTAGTCAAGAATAATACGGTCAATTCTATGTTGAAGGCTAAATGGTTAACAACTACTATTACTATTAAAACTGATCAAGTTTTGATCACGTGATTAATGCTGATATAATCACTTTTTTTACCGATTTAATGAATTGATTAAGATGAATTAGAAAATATATAATTAATTTTATTCAAGATATCCAAAATTTAATGGTTTTATTTACTATAATTTTTTAAATGAGGATAAAAGTACGATATTTAACAAACTTGATTATCATTTGCTTATATTTCTTAATTCAGACATACAATTGTAAATATAAATTAGTGTAAATAAGTTTTGATTTATAGTGAGGTCAGATTTCCATCACGTGACAAAGCATGGCTCATAACCACCAATACTAAGTAAAATCTTCTATTGATACGATCTACTCATACATCAAATTTACAATAAATGATACTAGATGTGATTTCTATATAAATTAATTATTATATTGATTATTATATTAGATAGCATTATTAAGCATTATATTGATCAACCTTTTTTAATGATCAAGTTGGAGAAATTTAAGAATAATTAACATGAAATGAAATGTGAAATGAAATGAAATTAAATCAAATCAGGAATCTTAAAAAACGGTTACTCGGCATCTTAAAACACTTACTCTATATGAATCTTTTGCAGTCAACGTTAATTTCATTATATGATAAGTGGTAAGTAGATTGGACCAGTATCGAGTATCGATTAACTGTAGATAAATATACTACAACTTGTTTATCTCTAACACAGATTCAAAACTGCACTGCTGCAATGATCTCTCATCAATAAAGAGAGTAAAAAATATATAACTTATATGCATGACATGATCTTGTGATAGTTAATTATTAACCATTGATAGTTAATCATTTTAATCAATTTGATCTTTTATCAGTTCACAGTTGATAGGATATAGTTCACAGTTGATAACAGTTGTCAGCACTTGGTTTGTTAAACATGCCTCTCGAAGAGTTTGTATGAACTACAGGATAAACTGAATTTAGTTGAATACTAATGTCTTGGTTTATGCTTGGTGCTTGGTGCTTGGTATTAAATCTACCCTTTGCTTTTAATTTGTGATGAGATCTGTAGTACTGTAGACTCAGCCTTCAATAAGATTACACGCTTATACATCTGATACATCTAATACAACTTGTGGCCAGACTTTGATTATTAGTGAGAATATCTGCAAATTTCATTAACTAGTAATAAAAGTGCCTAGGTTAAAAAATTATATTAATTTGAACTTAATTAGTGAATTTTATAAAACTTTTCGTCTCAAAGATCTGCTAAGGATCTCTCATAATTTGTATATAGTAGATGATAACTAATCATCACACAATACCCTCTAATTGATCTAAACTAATACTGTGTATCATGATACCCAGAAGGTTGACATCTTTAGGAAGAATAACCATACAATTATTTACATCAATATTACCACCATATAATAATAATACACCCACATTACCAATAAATAAAAAAATTTCAGTACAACAAGAATATAAAAAGATTAATAGTACAAGTACTGCTAATAATAATAATAGTAATAATGATTATACTAATTGTAACAATTCATTATCAATATCACTCTACTATAGACCAAAGACACATCTACTTGTATTAATAAATTATATCTTTATAATTCTACTCTTTAATAGATTTATTGCTCAATTCTTCACATTTCAACAATATAATAATCTTATAAACTCTCATCAATTATTGACCGATTTTGCACATATAGATAATGAATTATTTCTTTCAGATCAATTCTTAAATCATGGTATATTACCATCAATTGCTTCGGAAACAACTTCCTCTCATTATACATCGTATTCAAATTTAGATATAAGTTTATCTCAAGATTATACCTCTGCTTCCTATCTTCAATACTTAATAAATGTTTATAAATCCCATGAAAATCCATTAGAATACTTGGATCAAAATCCAATACAATTTCATTGGGATGATTGGATAAATCTTTCAAAGGCTAAACCATTCATTGATTCATATGATTCAATATTAAATTCTGAAAAGTTTCAAAATGATGAAACTGCTTTATTCAAATATATTAGAAATGTTTGTGTCTTACAATTAATAAGTCAAAATTATTTGAAGAAGACTACTGAAGATCATAAATTACCTCCAATTTATAATCAAGAAAATACTACTTATAATATTAATGCAATTAGTCTTTGTGGTCATATTTATAAATATCTCTATATTCCAATTCCTGAAAGAATTTCATTCGAAACTGAAGATATGTACTTTGATCTACCTATTGATTATGAACATAATAATACAAGCAGAAGCTCTCTAAAACCATTGGGTAAAGAAGGATTAGAAAGATTAAATGAAAATAATATCAAATATGGAGATGATCATTTACTATTAAATAAGGTTAACGAATTAACTACAATTTATTATGATTCACTAAAAGAGACCAATGAAAACCAAGAACTGACACGAGGATTTAATAGAGAACATATTATATCTGAGAATGTCACACAGTTCTATCATCCAGGTATTGATGTATTGGTTGAACAAGCTAATAACATTTCAAAT
Organism: Ruyongia chambardii; assembly: GCA_030574595.1. NCBI lineage: Eukaryota > Fungi > Ascomycota > Saccharomycetes > Phaffomycetales > Wickerhamomycetaceae > Ruyongia > Ruyongia chambardii. The sequence continues at coordinate 21,335 of JAJMFI010000129.1, forward strand.
CCTGATAAATATGATCAAAAATTTTCAAGGTTTCTTGAATTTGCTCAAACTACTGAATCATTACCTGGTATATTCTATTTTACTTATCCACAAATAGCATCTGATTCAAAATCAATCTTACATCATTATCAATTCCCTTGGATGAATAAAGTAATATCAGAGGAAAGAAAAAAATATGCTATTCATCATCTAATAAGATCTTGGTTTAAATTTGCTGAACATGCAAATATAATTACTTGGTTTAATTATGGTAATTTAATTGGTTGGTATTTCAATGGACAAAATATGCCATGGGATAATGATTGTGATGTTCAAATGTCTTTATCAAGTTTAATGAAAATGGGTAAATATTATAATAATACTTTAGTAGTGGAGGATCCTAATTTAGGAGATAATCTTTTCTATTTCAATACTAATCCATGGTTTGTATTAAATTCTCCAAAATATAATAATTTTATAGATGCTAGATTTATTGATGTTAAGACAAGTATTTATATTGATATATCGGTACTTTGGTATGAGACTCCTGATAAGAGAAGAGGAACACTTGATTCTCCACTTACTAATATTTTTTGTAAGAATGGTAACACCTTCAAATATTCAACTCTTTTCCCAATGAGAAGAACTCTATTTGAAGGTGCCAAATCATATATACCAATTAAATTTGAAAGAACTTTGATTAGAAAGTACAAATCATCTGTATTGACTAAATATTTATTTAAATATCATACTTGGCAAGAAGATATTGGAATATGGGTTCCTTATCAAATTTGTTTCCCAAATGATGAGAAACTCAATGATCCTAATTATCAAGAGAAGATGGGCCTTTTAGCGACGCGTAAAACCATTGACCCCATTTCCACTGCTGGATTAGCTGATACATCACAACTACTTCTATCTGTGAAGAAGGAACTCGATTCATTTGATCCTGCATTCAAAGATTACTCTATAGATATACCCGATGACAATAGATTTAATCAAAATGGAAGATTAACCTTAGAAGGTGCTTGTGGTGATAGTGGTATATTAGAGGAATGGCAATTGAGCAATCAAATGAGTCAACTTCATAGGAAAGAACTTGAACTTGACAATGCTTGGAAGCTGAATAAGTATGCTGATAATGATATTAACAAAGAGGAAATGTTCAAGTTAAGTGAAAACGAATTACCACCGTTCCGTTTATTTAACATTGACGACTTTACTTAATGAAGAGATGAAATATATAATACGTAATTGATATATGATTACATTTATTTGAAAAAAAAAAAGAACAAGAAAATAGTTCTACTTGTAGTACAATTTTAGGTTTATTCAATGCTTAATTATTATTTTTTTAATTAAACTCTAATCTTATGTAGTTTGAATGCTGGTGGTTGAGGTAATGCAAATAATGGTCTTTCAATGATTATTAGTTCATTGGAATCTTTATCTTCAGATTGTAGACTATTGGCAAAAAGAATTGGCTTATATTTATTAGAAATCCAAAAAGGTGTGATATCAGTTCTACTACTATTATTGGTTGATGGTGTGCTTTTGATAGATTCTGCTCTAGCTGATAATCTTTCTGCCGTAATTATTGATTCCGGTTCATCATCACTCATAGCTTCATCTTCATCAATAATGGCACCGTTGGAGGCATCTTCAACTAGACCAATTTGTAGACCTTGTCTGTTTCTCTTCTTATCTTTCTTGTTCTTTGAAATTGGAATGTTTAAACTTAAATTGAAATATGATAACCAATTACTACCATAAACCCAAACTCTATTCTTATTGAAAGAATCAAAAAATATACCTAAAGCTGGCTCTAAAACTTCTAAAAATTGAGTTGGTAAGAATTCAGAGTTAATCTTGGACCAATTAGTTAAATGGTTCGACGATACATTGAAGTTATTGATATCAAATTCGAATATTTTATTTTCATTTGTAATCAAAATCAAAGTCTCTCTTGGTGATATTTCCATCTTTGTGATATAACTGGATAATCTTAAGAATTGTAAACAGTTCTTAGAAATCGATCCATCTAATTCAACATAATCAACTGCACCACATACTCTTGATATCAATAATTTATTATGAGAAACTTTGATATGACTAATATTTTCCTGATATGGTAGCTTTGATTTCGAGCGTGATAAATCAGTTAGCTCATATCTAGTATAACCAATTTCCTCTTCGTCTTGATCTTCATTATCAATGCTGTCTAAGTTATTGAAGCTATAGATTTCGTTGTCTGGAGTGGCTAAAATTAATGATTCATTACCATTGAACTCTAACAGTCTTGAGCCCATATTTTGAAGGCTTTCATTCTTGATCTTGATAACCTTCAATTTATTGGAATTTTCAGATCTCAATGATAATTTGAATAATTTTGTTGTTGTTAATCTACCGATAGCCAATAGAGATCCATCTTGAGAGATAGAAACACATGATATGTTGTCTTCATCGCTTAATGTCAGCTTAGAGACCAATTCAAAACTATCTCTAATTTCTTCATCATCATTATCATCATCGTCATTATTTTCTTCTTTATCATCATCATCACTATCAGAAAATTCAATTATTTCTTTAGTTAATTTCCAAATCTTGACAGTTTGATTGTGCCATGATACAATCAAGTTCTGTAGTTTATTGAAACATACTTGGTCATGTTGTGGAATAATTGATAATTTTGAATATTTACCATCAGTAAATGATTTAATTGAGCTTATAACAATATTCTTTTCTACACCACCTGAGATCAAAAAGTTGAAGTTTTTGGATTCATAAGTGACAATTGATCTGACATCATTCGAATGAAATAGTCTGTTTGAAGTATTTACCCATTTTTTGGTATTATTCTTATTTCTGTTGTTATTTGTACCATTACCATTATTATTGTTGTTATCATTATTATTACTATTGTTATTACTATTGTTATCAATTAAGTTGAATTTGAAAATCTTTCTATCCACACCTGCAGTAAATACATTTTCATTATCTAAGTCTGTAGTCATTGTTAGAATATCAGCTTCATGAACTTTGAAACTTTGCAATAATGTGAAATGGTTGAAATCCCAAAATTTAACACTACCAGTTGAATCACCAGAGACAATTTGATTCTGAGAAGGTAAGTATATCACGGACCAAACCAAAGTAGATTCCGTCTTTGATTTATCTACTCTCATTGTAGAAAGAATAGTATAGCTTGATTGGCCAGCATTATTTGATTCATCAAAGTTCCAAACTCTAATTCTACCATCAGCACAACCACCGATAATATAGTTATTATTTTTCCAAGTTAATGATAATACTCTTGATTCTTGTCTTTGTAAAAATGTAAAATGTTCCATGTAGCCTAAACCACCGGAGATATCAATGATGACCACAGTACCATCATCACAACCGACAGCTAATTTATCTTGAGCAGAATTTATTGAGACTGACCAAATAATGGCAGCATTACAATCGTAATGTTTTAAAGGTAGACCAGTCTGTAAATCCCATTCAGTAACGACAGTAGATCCACCAATCGAGAATAATCTTGGAGCTTCATTATCACGAATAGACCATACTAGACCTTCAACACTTCTAGATTTAGCACCAAAAAGTGTAAATTCATGGATCCATCTTAGACCTTTTGGGTTCCATATTTCAATATCACCATTATTTCTTGCGACAGCTAAACGTAAGTCTTGAGGAGCAAATTTTTTAGTAGACGGATGGCTGAACGCTAGTGCAGTAATTGTGTGAGGTGTGTAATCGACAAAACGACAACGATGAACGTCCACTGTCATAGCTAATGATATATATTCGTATAGCTTACTTTAATAATACTTTCTTTCTTACCATATTAGATGCGATGAGATTTAAAATTTTTTCTGTAAAGTTAGTAAAAAATTAAATAAAGGGATTACCCGGAAATCAAATCAAATTTGAATTCTTTTTTTGTTTGTTTACATTTTTAAGGTAAGGTAAATAAAAGGTGAGTAGTAACAATATATATTAACAACAAGATCATCACAACGGGTATCAAAATGATAGCGACTTCAAACACTCATAAAAGCTCACTAGACAGTATCACCACATCTGAAAAGTTATTCACCATGTTGGCGAAAGTTTTTCAAGAATCACAAATGTCAGCCGCTGGTCATCGAAAACAGGTATTGTTGTTAAAGGCAATTCAAGATAGATCGGCTAGCATAGGTCATGAAAAGACCTTCAACCTGTATTTCATCAAACTAATAAATAAGGTTTTAGTAGTGAAGAAGTCAGAGGCTGCTGGTGACAGAATTGTTAAACTAGTCTCAAGTTTCATATTGACTCTTCAGAAATTTTATGAAGAGGAGGAAGATGATGATAACGTGTTTTCGAGGTTCGTAAATGTCTTTATTAGACATCTTCTAAAAGGTATTGATGCTAAAGATAGAAATGTTAGATACAGATGTATTCAGTTTCTAGATTTTGCTATGAGTGGTTTAGGGGAAATTGATGATGAGTTATATGAAAGTTTAATGGAAGCTTTAGACAGAAGGTTACATGATAAAGAAGCAAGTGTAAGAATAAAGGCACTTCATTGTATTGCAAGATTTCAAGACGCTGATTCAGCAAGTAGTGAAAATAAAGATGAAGTAGATGAACCAACTGGTAAACTTCTAGTAGCTATTCAAAATGATCCAAGCCCTGAAGTTCGTCGTGCTGCTCTACTAAATCTTGTAAAAACTGAAACAACAAAACATTATCTATTAGAGAGAGCAAGAGATACCAATACTATCAATAGAAGATTGGTTTATTCCAGAATAATAAAAGAGCTTGGTGATTTTAGAACTATTGAAGCTAGAGATAGAGAGAAAATATTAAGCTGGGGGTTAAGGGATCGTGAAGAAACTGTCCAGAAGGCTTGTATTAAGATGTTTGCTCAGGATTGGTTAAGCACAGTTGACGGTGACTTAATTGAATTATTGGAAAGATTACATTTAACTACAAGTGATGTTGCTGAATTAGCCATGAAAAATTTCTTCAAATATAGAAAAGATTTAATTGGAAAAATCACATTTTCAGAAGATATTTGGTTGAAGTTGACCCCAGAAGTTGCATTTCTTGCAAGAACTTTCTACTATCATTGTTACGAAAATGATTTGAACGAAATTTTAGATTCAAATTATCCAGAAGCTGCAGAATTAGCCAATTTATTAACAAAATACTTGGAAGCAAGAAAACAATTAGAAGATATTAACGATGCGGAAGATTTAGATTTTGTTATTCAGCAATTATTAACTATTTCCACAAATTATGACTTCAGTGATGAAATAGGTAGAAGAGCTATGTTACAGGTCATCAGATCTTCACTAACTAATGATCGACTAACTGAAAAATTAATAAATATTGCGCTTAAAGTCTTGAGAAAATTGTCAATAAATGAAAGAGATTTTTGTTCCATGGTCAATGAAATTATCACTGATATCAGAGATTCAGAAGATGAAGATGAAGATATTGATTCAAATATACCAAGTGCTGATAATGACGATGACTTTGAATATACTGAAACACAGAAAATTATTATTCATGCTTTGCAAATTTGCAAAGGTATGTTGGAATTAACCAATGAGCCATTATCAGGAAATATTGGTGTTAGATCATTATTAAATACATTGATAACACCATCTGTAAAGACTAAAATTGCACAATTAAGAGAATTAGGAATAACTACTATGGGTCTATGCTGTTTGTTAGATCTTGAACTAGCCATTAACCAAATGTTTTTATTTGGTGTTTGCCTTACAAAGGGTCATTATGAGTTAAAAATTGCTGCAGCCAAAGCTATGTTTGATGTTTTATCCATTCATGGTACTAATGTTCTTGATGTTGAAGGCGAAACATGTGTTGATTCATTATCATGCCATAGGTTGTTATACAGAATCTTGAAAGACTCTCAATATCCAGACCTGCAAGCATTAGCCGCTGAGGGCTTATGTAAGTTATATTTGGCTGATATATTAACTGATGATGATCTATTTGAAACTCTGGTATTGACGTATTTTAATCCTGGAAATTCTCATAATCAAAGTCTTTTGCAAGCTTTCACATTCTGTCTACCCGTTTATTGTTTCTCTCATGTTGATCATCAAGCAAGAATGCTAAGAATTGGTCCTGATGCATTCCATAGACTATATACCGCACATTCTAAGGAAATGGATGATCAAGAGCAAGCTTTGATTACGCCATCGTCTATATTGCAACAACTAATATACTGGACAGATCCAAATAATGTTGTTAATCAAACAAATGAATATTCTTCAAGCTCACAATCGCATGTCCAATTTTTAATCGGACTGATAGCTACCCTAGAGGATAATGATGATTACAAATATGAAAGATTAATCATAATGAATCTAACTAAGTTCTATTTTGGCGACGAAATTCCAAGCGAAAACTTAGAAGAATTATTGAAAACTGTTGATAAAACCATTGAAATAGATACGCATGATGGTGTAGCCAAAAATGCATTCAAAAGGTTCTGCACACATTTATCTGAAATTATTGGAATTGCTAAAGAAAAGGAAGTTAATTCGGTTAATAAGATAAGTGCTGAAGATCAGGAATTCTCTGTTATCTTAGAGGAAAACGAAGATGAAGCAAGTAACAATGAATATGATCAAGAAGTGGATGAAGAATTTGAGAAGGAAAATATGAATATTTTGGAATCTGTCAAATCAACGTGATTAATGTTACTATTATAAGGCCACTTATATCAGCTATTACGAGTACCATTGGTAAGAAAATACAAACAGTGGAGAATGAAATTGAATATGATTTTTCAATCAAAAATTATGATACCACGGAAGAGCACATAGAAGGGTTCAAAATTGGGTTAAGAGACAGAAGATATACGAGAAGATGATGAAACGATTGAATCATCAAAATAAATCTGGTTGAATAAAGTTCAGTCCATTAAACTGAGACCATAATATTTCGATTGAACTGATCACTTTGTGTTCATGAATCATTGTACTACGCTCTTCGAATATGGTATTAAAGCTTGATTCACAGTCAAAAATCTAACAGACAAAGTTTTAATTGTTGTTATCACTACTTTTAGAGTGATTTAACACTGTGTAAGTGTCATAAATCATCAATCATATATACGATTATTTTTTTTATTTTTTTTAAGATGTACAGCTCTCCACGTTGATTTTTTTTTGATCTCTCATTCTCTCTTTTACGTAGATCTACTAGTTAAATAAATCCTAGTAATTAATTAAAAATATTAGTTAAATTAAAGATTAGCTTTATATTATATATTAAATTTGGTCAACTGATATAAAAAATTAAGCTAATGGTTTTTTAGCGACGAATAATTGCATTGGAGTAAACAACTGTTGTCTACCACCTTCAACTAAACCAACAGCAGCTTCCTCTAAAGCTAAAGTGACATCCTTAGAACCCTTTGGAGCTAAACCAACAGATTCAAGAGAACCAACAAAGAAAGTAGTGAATTTTCTACCTAAATAACTTGTTCTTATAAAAGTTGAGAAATCATAAATAGTTTGTACATATTTCCATTCACCAGTCAATGGATAATACCATGGAATATCATCACCTTGATCAGCAAGATCTTGTTCATATTCAATAGTGAAACCTACATTTTCTAAAGCCTTTCTAGCAACATCAACAGAGTACATCTTTGGAATACCATCACCTAATTCGATTTCATAGGCAATCTTTCTATGTTCTTCATTATTTTCATCATATTTATCGGTCATAACCCATTCATAAACACCAAAGACCCCACCTGGTTTTAAAACTTTGAAGATTTCACCATATACACCTTCTAAGACAGGAGCATGAACAGTAGCCTCTATAGCATAAACAGCATCAAAAGTTTCTGGTTCGAAATCCATTTTCATGAAATCACCTTTTACAAAATTTAATTGATCTTGTAATTTAAATTTTCTAGCATAATAATTAGCCTTTTCAATTTGATAATCATTATTATTCAAACCAGTGATATGAGCACCAGTGAATCTAGCAATTTCTCTAGCTGGACCACCAACACCACAACCAACATCTAATACTTTCCAACCTTCTTTTATACCAATCTTACTAGCTAAATAATGTTCATGTCTAGCGGTAGCTTGATTAAAGGCTTCACCAGCATAATATCTTGAAAAATGGAAAGAGGTACCCCAACCATATTCATAGAAGTCAGTAACAACGTTATAATATGAATGAGTGGATTGATTATAATCTTCTAATCTTTTATCTTCAGCGGCTTTATCAGTTTTACCATCCCAATGTTTTAAATAATCAGAGACAGCTACTTCTTGTGCAGCTTTATTTTTAGATAGTAGGGCAGAGATACCAGTTTTTGAACCAACTTCAGAACCATGTAGAGCCTTTGAGAAATCAGCTTGCTTTTGCTTGATTTCAGTGGAAGCAGAAGAAGCAGGAGTAGACATTGTTGAAATGTTGTATCTATTATAAGTTGAGAGAATTGAAGAGATTGTCTTTACAAGTAATCAATCTGTAAATATTTATATACATATTTTTTTTCGTGTTGGTTCAACAACAAAAAACACTCAAAATTGAATCGAGTTTTAAACGAGCCTCGTTTAAAGTTTGTCGTTTAGATTATGAAAATGTTACTATATGGTTTAAGTATTACTATTAGTGCTTCTATAAGGAAATAATGGGAGATGTATCTTGAATCAATAACCAATGAGTATAAATTATGGTACTTCAAAAGAAATAGAGAGAATACAGCTATAAAGTGGACTTATTGGTGTATTTGTAACTCGTATAGTGTGTATTAGTTTAAAGATACTCTTTAATTTGGTGAAAAAGCTATTTTGTGCTCCCACATCCAGACATTATTTGCAAAGCTAAATGAGATTAGTTAATAGGCATTGAGCAATGCTCAATGCCGATAAAGTCAACAAATCTAAATATTGCTAGTGATACAAAAGGAGTTTAGGGTTCAGTAAGTCCGTAATTATATTTATATTAATAGAATACAAATTTGACTCATTTATAAGAACTTTGTATTAATTAATATTTCATTATTAAGCAACGATAACTTTATATCCGCTTCTTTTCGAAGTTATGTCCGTAGAAAAATGATTGCGGTGATAAAAAGTAAGTCAATTCAGTTTATATTACTTCTATATAAGTATTCAATATCCCATTAATAACTCATATATATATATATATATATATTCAATTTACTATACTTAATTAATCACGTTGCAATCAATATCAACTTGAAACCATAAGTATTCAGTATTAATAGTATATGTTTAATAATTACTTGCGATTTAAAAATTCAATATCAACATTACATTCTTATCTTGCTTCAACTGCAAATTCATTTTTGATTCCCACTTCAATTACAAAACAACAATCAAGGACAATGCATATCCAATATATTAAAATGAGATGGGGAACTGGTGATAATTATTCATATCTACTAACAGATGATAACACTAGGGACTCATGGATAATTGATCCTGCTGAACCTAATGAAGTCCTACCAGAATTAGAAAAATTGGAAAATAATATCAATTTAAAGGCCATTGTTAATACTCATCATCATTATGATCATGCTGGTGGTAATAAGGATATGTTAAGCTATTATGAAAATAAATTGGGTTTTAAATTACCAATTATCGCGGGTAAAGATTCACCTTTGGTTTCTTATACACCAAAGGATGGCGAAATTTTAAAATTAGGTGATAATATTGAAATTACTGCTGTTCGTACTCCTTGTCATACTCAAGATTCAATCTGTTATTACGTTCAAGATTCAGCTAAAAAGAATCAAAGGTTCGTCATCACTGGTGATACTTTATTCAATGCTGGATGTGGTAGATTTTTTGAAGGTACTGGAGAAGAAATGAATATTGCCTTAAATAAAAAATTAGCTTCTTTACCAAAAGATACTATCGTTTTTCCAGGTCATGAATATACTAAGGATAATGTTAGATTTGCTTTGAAAGTTATACCAAATAATAAAGATTTATTAAAATTGAAAGAATTTATGGAAATTAATGAAGTCTCTACTGGTAAATTTACAATTGCAGATGAACTA
>JAJMFI010000130.1:0-31223 GCA_030574595.1 Ruyongia chambardii
ATCATTAGTTTCAAAGTTGAAATTTCTTCTCTTTGAAAGGTTTTCTTCTCTTTTTGCCTTTCTTAATTCAACACTTTGATTTTCACGACGACGACGTAGTTCTTCAGCATTAAATCTACCCTTATTCTTAAATGTAGTACGACGATGATCTGGAACGTACTTGTTAGTTGAATCTGAATCCATGATGTCTAAGTTCTTAACCTCTTGCAATATAAGTAGTCTTTAAATGGTTAGTAGACTGTTCTACAAGTTCGATAAAGGGAAAAAAAAATTTTGTGAATTGATTTAAACAGAGGGCCAAACAAAAAAAAAAAATAGTGAATATTGTCCAAATCAGGAAATTTTCCAAAATTGGCTATATGATGGCCGGGTGACCAAAACTTTAACGCTGTCTTCTATAATCTCTCCTATCATTGCTACAGTTGATGTCTTGTGATAAAATTAACAGAACTTAATAAAGTAAGTATCTAGTTTACCTATATTATTATAGGATGTATGATCTACATAATAGTACATTGTTGGGTATTAATAAAAATAATATATATTTTATATATTTTTTTGCATATTAAGTCGTTATTATAGATTTAATTATTATTATATGTCTGCTATTATTGAATAAATGACATATTAAATATATGACTTATCAGATAACTACTTAAATATAAATTAATTAATTCATTAATGATAATATCGATATTATTATTACATAAAACAATAGTCAAATCGTATATAACCAGTAAAAGTAAAATAAATCGATTAAAATCAGTAATCAAGTATTACATTGTCTATATGTAATCACTTGTTACATTTCAAATGTTCATTATTACTAATCTTGAATTTTCAAGTCTAAAACTGCTAAACCTGGACACCACTAATTTTACTTTGAAAAGCTTTATGATGATCGATAATTAACATTGATATTGAAATTACTAGTAGTATAGGTATATATCTAGTTCTAAAGACAAGAGAGATACTAGATATAATGAATACACTAAAAATCGAATTTGGTAACGTAAGTGAGATGAACATAATGAATTTTTAAATGGATGGGAGCAATAATAACACTGTTCATTTATTTGTTAATTATTTTCAATATTCAATGTATGCTTGAATTATGATAGTTATAATAATAATAATAGTAATATATATACATATATTCAATATTGATGAATGATATACTAATAATGCAATAATTAACAATAAACAGAAACCTGATGAAGACAGTGAAGATGTTATTCAAGTATTAAACTCACTGTACGTCGAAGGTGTTGATACATTATCCACAAAGGATGTTAAGGAATATGTTAAGAGATTTGTTGAATTCAATTTTGAAATTGAATGGATCAATGATAATAGTCTAAACGTTATATTTGAAAATGATAAGGATGCTTTATCAACATTAGAAAAATTGAGTTTACCAACTAGTGAAATATTAACAAATGAACAATTAAGAGAAGCTGAAAGATATAGTATTGATAAACCAGAAATAATATTAAGTATAAGACAAAGTAATAATAAGGATCAGAAAGTTAGGAATGCATCTCTTTACTCAAGATATTATCTATTAAATCCAGGTGAACAAGAAGCGCATGGTAAGTCATTACAAGAGTCTAGAAAGAGAGTTTATAATAATCGAGATGGTCGTGATAGGTATCATGATAGTCGTAATAGATATAAGCGTGGTAATTACCGTGAAAGAGATGATATTGCAAAAGATAGACGTAGACAGGAAAATAATAATAATGATGATGATTTATTCCCAATAAAGGCTAGTCAATTTAAAAATTCTATTAATAAGAGGAATGAAGAAAATGATCTATTTGATGAAAGAGGAAAAGTTATTTCTGAAAATACTGATGTAGATATGAATGATAAGGTTACCTCTACAGTTAATGATTTGTTTAAAAGAGTGGGTGATTCATTTGTTACTAATCCAGATAGTACTGATGAATATGTTAAAAAATCAGAAGAAAGTAACAGTGGTAAATCATTATTGGAAAGAATTGGTTAATTCATGGAATGATAAATATTGATTAGATAGTGTTTTGTAATATAATTATTGTATGTGTGTGTGATTCTTTTTCTTTGTGATATTTAAACCGCAAATCTGAGTAGTTTTAATACGTAATAACAATTTAATATGTATCTTGATAGCAAATATGTAGATTATTTGATTATTTAATTTTAAAAAAATAATAATGATTACAAGGATATAAATTACTTGTTATTCAATATTAAATAAGAAAGAGAGATTTATGATTAGAATTTATATTTATTAATGTTAATAAAGAAAAGATTAGAATGTTAAATGTATAAATAGTATATGATCTCTAAACAAAAAAGGCGAAGGGGAGAGAAAGATAAAAGATATTGTATATCAATAAGAAAAGACAAATATAATAATTGAATGATTCTTCTATTGTTGATTCTTTCTTCATTAATTTCTTTTATAATTGCAAAATAAAAAGGAAAAAAATGTGTGGTTAAAAGTTGATATTAACAATGAACTGATAAGGTTTAACATTGTTTAATTGATGAATGTTGTTAATTTGAAGAGCCGAATCAATTAATTAGATTGTGAATTAATTAATTAATAAATTGTTATAGTAATATGAAATGAATTATTCAAATATTAGTTTAATTTTATAAAATGTTTTGGTGGTATATTAAATATTAATAATTAGAGATTAAAACACATTATAATGATTTAATTTAAAAAGAGAGATTTTTCAAATGGAAAAAAAAAGTAAAGAGAAGAACAATTTTATAATTTTCAAAAAAACAATGAGTATTGAACTTAAACTTATAATAATAATGATAGACCAGCAACTAAGAAAGAACCAATACCACCAGCAACTAAATTGACATTGGCACCATTAACAGAGGCATCAGCAGCTTTAGTCTTATTGAACTTACCATATTTGTGAGTACCAGATGAAGATGATGATGAAGAGGCCTTAGTCTTGTTGAACTTACCATATTTATGAGTACCTGAAGAGGTAGATGAAGATGAGGCCTTAGTCTTATTAAATTTACCATATTTATGAGTACCAGAGGAGGAAGAAGATGATGAAGCCTTGGTCTTGTTAAATTTACCATATTTATGAGTACCAGATGAAGATGATGAAGATGAAGCCTTAGTCTTGTTAAACTTACCATATTTATGAGTACCAGATGAAGATGATGAAGATGAGGCCTTTGTCTTATTAAATTTACCATATTTATGAGTACTTGTTGAAGTAGTAGTAGCTTCACTAGACTCAGTAGATTCAGAGGAAGAATCAGCAGCAATAGCTAAAGAAGCAGCACTTAGAAGCAAAAGAGAGGATACCTTCATTATGACTGAATTGATTCTATTAGGAATTGAGGTTTAACTTGAATGTTGATAATAGGGAAAGGTCTAAAAATTTATCAAATTTGTTTATCTTGTTTCTCGAGGAGATTTTTACTTCCTGTTTTTTTTTTTTTAATTTTTTTTTTTTTTTTAATTTTACTTTTTTTGGTCTCTTTTTTATTATGTTTTTGGCCAAATAGAATTCCATACAATCCGAGAAATTTTGATTATAAGCAAAAACAGATTTTTTTCCATCTTTTTTTTTTTTTTTTTTTTTTCTCAGTAACAAAAGACTATATATGTGGCTGGTGATGAAAATTTATGGCTGGTTGTAGAAATTTTTTTTATTTTTTATTTTTTATTTACTCATTATAGTAACTGATAAACTTACCGGCATATATCCCCGAAAATGGCCATCTTTTTGCCGAATTTAGACTAAACTATGTTTTTATCGCTCTCTTTTTTTCTTGTATAAAATATTTCTTTTGTAAAAGCGCTTTTAATATGAAAAATGTCGTCATTAAACAATTAAATAATCTACATTAGTGGCTACAGATTAGTGGCTACAGATATACTTCAAATTTGTGATTTACGTGCATAGATATGTGGCTGGTTATTAACCGGGTAAAGATATTTCAATATTGAAATCTGAGTTCAAATATATAGTTAAAATAGTACTAACTATATATGTAATACTGCTATATTATTTGTAATTGGTTTCCCCAGCTTTGGTAGAAATCTTATTCGTCTTTACTGAAAACTACTGCTAATAATAATTAGCCTGTGATAATTAGTATTGACTCACCTTAATAGTGTATGGATGTACTGGTTTAAGGCGGCTGGAGAGGGTGAATTGTAGTGTCAAGTTTTTTTTTTTTTTTTTTTTTTTTTTTAATTCTGATTTTGAACAAGAACAGACAGACAGATCGAACAAGTTGATAACTTTACAATAATAATATTCAATTCATACAATAAGCGGCTAAAATTAGCAATTTATCTCCTATATTCTATCAATGTCAACAGTTTCAAATAGTACAAGGATTTCTAGGAGATCCATATCAAAGCCAGCTCCTGAAAATGGATCTACACAATCTCCAATAGATGTTTTAAAAACCATATTAAACTGTCAAGATTTTGAACCAAGTTTTAAACCAACTCAATTAAAGATTAATAGTAAGGATTTCAAGCCATTATCATCATCATCCAATGATAATAATAATAGTAATAATAAGAATGATGATGATAATGATATATCTGAAAGTACACTTTCATTAGAAGAGAAAAGATTTTTAGCTACTGTTAATACTCCTCTAGATAAAGATTATGAAACTTCATTAGAGATTGATCTAAATGCTTTTAATAATAAAATTGAATTAATTGATAATTCATTACTCTCAATCAAGGAATATCTTACCACATTTAATAAAAGTTTAATTAATCTATCTACAGAATTAGAATCATTAAAGGTTAAAACTCTAACTCTATCAAACAACTTAATCTATAGAAATAATTTGGAAAATAAATATGGTCCAATAATAAATGATATTATAATACCTCCAGAGATTATTAAATCAATCTATAATAATAAAATTAATGAAGATTGGTTAGAAAATTTATCATTTATAAAGGATAAATTAGTAATCTATGCAAAATATAAAGAAAAATATCCAACAATGAAATCAATTGGTGAATTACAAAGTTTAATTAATGGTCTTATACAAAAATGTGCCGAAAGAATTAAAGGTCATCTTATATTAAGAATTAGACAATTAAGAATGGTTAATAATAATAATCCTTCATCTCAAGTTATTCAAAAAGAATTATTGGGATTAAAACCAATATATAAATTCTTAAAGGAAAATAATTATTCAAATTTAGCTAATGAATTATTACAAGCATATGTTAGTACAATGAAATGGTATTATAAGAGTTATTTCAATAGATATTTACAAAGTTTATCCAAATTAAGATTGGTTCAAATTGATAAAAGATCATTGATTGGTAGTACAAGTCTTTATTCAAATTTTTTCAATAATTTGAAATTTAATGATAATAATAATAACAATACCAATAATAATAATTCTAGTAATAATAATGGAAACTCAATATATTCATTAGAAAAGAGAGATCAAATCATTAATGCTGAAGATCCAACAGTCTTATTGGCCCAGATTGCTGAAACTACAAATCAATTAAATCATATAGAAGTTGGTTTTAGATCATTTAATCTTGCCTTAATTGATAATGGTTCTGTTGAATATCTCTTTTTAAATGATTTCTTTGATTTAAATGGTAAGGAACTAATAAGTAGGTTTGATGAAATCTTTAATGAAACATCATATCAATTAGGTGCTAACTATACAAAACAACTAATTGATAATTCCTTTGATATATTTGGTGTACTAATAATGATTAGATTATCACAATCTTTTAATTTTGAATTACAAATTAGAAAAATCCCAGTATTAGAAGATTATTTTAATTTAACAATGATTATTCTATGGCCAAAATTTCAAAATTTAATTGATTTAAATTGTGAAAATTTAAAAAAATCAATAAAATCTTCAAATTTAATAAGTATTAATGGTGCTGATAGTAATTCATTTACATTACAATTTTGTAATTTATTCTACGGATTATTGAAATTATCTCTAATTCATAATGAATTTCTTAAAAATGAACCATTGCTTAATAGTATTCAAAGATTAAGATCAGAATTTGAAAGTATTATCACAAAGATGTACAACAAAAGTGAATCTGAACTGTATAAATCATATTCTACTGTTTTAAGTGTTATTGATAATTTAAACGACGATAATGAGTTAATAGTTGGTGAAAAGGAACATTTCAGATTATTAGTTGAAGCTTATAAGTCAAAAGATTGATAAGGCTTAATAGCTGTATTGTTATAAGTATAAAAAGTAATTTGACTATTAATTAATATAAATTATAATCGTACAGATTATAGTATGTAAATCGTAAATCATAGTCTAAAACAAATACTAATGAGATGTTTTTTTATAGATATGAATCTCTTCGAAAGCAATGTTGGTTGATTCAAAAGAGATCGAATGAATTAGATAAGTTTTTTCCGAAGATTTAATGTAGTAGTAAAATTGTATTAAGAGAAGAAAGAAAATATGATACAATTTAAGTTCACGACTTAAACGATTACTGTATTCTAAAGTTTTGGAAAGAACGTGACTAATTTACAAAAAAGGGTAAAAGAGAGACTCCCCTAAGGAAAACAACAATGAAGATGAGTGAATATCTATTTAAATAATTTAGCTAAAGAAACAGTAGTTTCATCATTCTTATTCATAACCTTTGCAACAGCCAATTCAAAATCTTCTTGTGTGACATGAATTCTTCTTTCTCTCAATGCATACATACCAGCTTCTGTACAAACACCTTTAACATCAGCACCTGAACAACCATTCATCTTTTCAGCAATTTTTCTTAAATTTATTCCTCTTGTTAAATTCATAGCTCTTGAATGAATCTTTAAAATTTCTGCTCTTGCCTGTACTGTTGGTGGTGGGAATTCAATTTTTCTATCAATTCTACCAGGTCTCAATAAAGCAGGATCCAAGATATCTAATCTATTGGTAGCCATAATAATTTTGATATCTTTAGAGTTTTCAAAACCATCTAATTGATTCAATAATTCCAACATTGTTCTTTGAACTTCAGAATCACCACCACTTGAACCTTCTACTCTAGAGGAACCGATAGAATCAATTTCATCCATGAATATAATCGATGGTGCATGTTCTCTAGCCATTACGAATAACTCTCTAACCATTCTTGAACCTTCACCAATATATTTTTGAACTAATTCAGAACCTGATACTCTAATGAATTTACATTCTGTATGATGAGCTACTGCTCTTGCTAATAGAGTCTTACCAGTACCTGGAGGACCATAAAGTATAACACCTTTAGGTTGTGCGATACCCAAACTTTCAAATAATTCTGGATGCTTAACAGGTAATTCAATAACTTCTTTAATCTCTTTAATTTGTTTGGTTAGACCACCAACCATATCATAAGTTGAATCAGGGACCTTTTCAACCATCATCAAACTTATTAATGGATCTACTTTATTTGGTAAAATTTTGTGCAATGTATATGAGTCAGATTTGAGACAAACTCTTATAGATGGTTTAATTTCTTTGATATCAATTTCTGGATCAATATTAACAATGTATTTACCTTCTGGATGAATTTTAACCAATGCCTTCTGTTTACTTAATAATTTCACCACTTCACCTACATATGAACCTGGTTCTTGTAGTAATTTTAGTTCATCCTTTAGTGATCTAACTTTTGAATTCAATGCATTTCTTTGTGCTTCAAGACGTCTTAAGTTGGAAGTTTTTTCATTAATTAGTATTTCTGTATCTTGGATACGTTGTTCAAAGAACTAAAGAGAGTAAGCATTATTTGTCAGTAATAAGGACAAGTAGATTCAATTGATAAAGCAAAGCACCAATATTGTGATATTACATACCGGTTTAACACCACCTTGATGAACAATAGTCGTCATTGTGTCTTTAAAAGATGTTTATATTGTGTAATGACTGTCTACTTATTATCGTTGGTAAGTACTTTACAAGTTATTTTTGCCATCCAAAATTGATTTCAAAAAGTTCCCAAAAAACAAAAAGAACAAAAAAAAAAACATTAACTCAATAATTGAAATCCGACTAAATCTATGGTCGAAATTGGATAATCTAACAAATTTCAATACTTTAACATAATAATATAATAGAAGGAAGAATCAATAATAAGGTGGTTTAGTTGTTAATGGATAAAAAATTTCGAACATAGAAAACAAAAATGAAACAATCTTGGATATTACTTATTATAACACTATTTTCCACTATTACACTGGCCTATGAACAGTTTTGCAGATGCCAATGTGATCTAAAATATAGTATCATTTCATTAGAGGATAAGCAGTGCAATTCATGTACTAAGAAGTTCTGTCTAGAGAACTTCGAATCATGCGAAGGTTTTGAAGAGGTAGATATTGTGACGTCTTGCTTTCAAAGAGAATCAACGAAGGATCAATTGATAGTATGCTCATTTATAACGGTCTCTCTTGGTTTGTTCTTTTATTCAATTTTGGGGAAGAACCTAATACAAAGATTTAAGCATCAACTGCCACAATAAATTAACATTGCAATATAAATCAAACTTATTCCCAAATATCATTTCAAATTATCATTTCAAATTATCATTTCAAATTATCATTTCAAATTATCATTTCAAATTATGAATTAGTTTTTGATATACCAAAATATAGATTCAATATATATAAACAAACAATACTAAACAATATCATATATATCTTTATACCTAAAGTATTAAACCCTTGGTTTTAGTTCAAGGCCCACAATACCTGTAAATACGCTGTGAGCGTAATTCTCAGTACTATATATATATATATATATATATTGTGTGTGTAATGTTTTTTTTTCTCTTTCCCCAGGTAGATCTGAGCCCACGATTTTCCAGACAGGGCCTGACTGAACCTAAAGAGAATAAGTTCATGGGCGCGCGTCTATTCTGTTTAATTAAAAAATTTTCTGATTTTACAAAACTGGTTAAAAAAAATAAAAACGACGAATTCTTTCACACTTGAGAAAGATTTAAAACTCTAACTACAAGTTAACAACCATCAGGTCATCTAATTAATTCCTTGTGTGGTCCTTATCTTGCTTTATTGTGTAAATTCTCATTTAAAGCACATAAGTCCATCAAATCATTATATTCTGAACCTGTCCTTTCTGATCAAGAACATCTCTTTTGCTCGAATTTCAGAATATTGTGATAAAAACTAAAATTTAATTTACTTAGTTTTAGTTATTATCAGATCAAAAGAAAAAGTAATATATTCAAGACAACTCTTGATAAAGAATCTCGATAAGCTTAATCATCGATTTTCTTTATTTATTGATCTTGTGTACAACTATTCAAAGGATAACTGGGTAAAGAAGTGTTATTAAAAGAAGAAAATTTTAACTCATTTCATATCTAATATTGCTTTTTTAATCAATCTAAGGTCATTTTAATTATTTGATCTATTTATTCGTTGAATTATAATCTAACTAGTGATCATATCAACTCATCTATTTATCTTTATATTTCTATCATGTCTCAAAGTATTCAAAATCAAGCTTTGAATCAATTAAGTGGCGCTGCCAATCAAAATAATACAGTACCAGTTAATAAGAATAGCATTTCTACTCCTTCAGGATCTAGTTCTTCTCATAATAATAATAATAATAATAATAATAATAATAATAATAATAACAATATTCATAATAAGAATAACTATAGATCACATAGAAACTCTTACAATGGTGGACAACAATATACTCCAGATCCATATGCTCAAGTTTATCCTCAAATATATGCTCAAAATCCATATAGCTATGCTACCAATATGAATGCTGCCTATATTCCAGCTTTTAGAGGTTCTATTATTCCACAACAAATTCCAAATGGTGGATTATCAAAACCAGTATTAACTTCTAAGACTGGTGAAACTATTGATCTTTCTTCTTATAAAAAACATGCTTCCAGTACTACCCCATTGACTACTCCAAAGTTAGCTTCTGCTTCATTAAACACACATCAAAGAACCCCATCAAATGTATCTGCTACTTCTATTGTATCTCCAGAAAAGAAGGTTACTGAAAAGGATAACTCTGCGATAAATAGTTTTAAGGAACAAATCAAAGCAAAGGCTGCTGCTGCTGCTGCTAAAAAGAAGGCAGATGCTGAAGCTGCTGAAATTGCCAATAAAGCTGAAGCTGCCTCCGCTGCTGCTTCTGCTTCTGCTGCTGCTGCTCCAGCTCCAGCTCCTTCTGTTGTTGCTCCAGCTCCTGCTTCAACCTCGGTTTCAGCTGATGTTGCCACTCCAGCTGCTGATTCTACCTTAGCTACCAAGACGTCTTCCATTATTGATGCTTCTACGGTTGCTTCTACTACAGATGCTGTCACTGAAATACCAGTGAAACAAATCGAACCAGAGGTAAAACCTGATAATAAAACCGAAGAATTAGTCAATGCTGAAAACCCAGTTAATGTTGAAGAAACAACTGAATTAGAAAAAGCTTCATCAGAAAATACTGATGCTGCTACTGCTAGTGACAACAACACGACTACTACTACTACTACTACTACTACTACTGATGTGATAAAGGAAGAACAAGAAGAAGAAACAGGTATGGATCTAACTACATTCTTTGAAAAATTGAAAACTGCAAAAGATATTACTGATGTCTCTAAGTTCACCTATCCGGAAGGTATCCATGGTTTGGATGCTGGTATAAAAAAATATGAAAACAAACCATACAGATATGATCCAATGTTCCTTATCCAATTTCAAGAAAGAATCAGATTCCCAATTGATGCCAAATTTAAAGAAAGAATTGCTTTTATTCAAGTTCATGATAAGAGTCAAAGAAATAACAGTAATAATGATAGATCTCATTCTTCAAGATCAGGATTCAGAGGAGGTAGTCAAAACTTTGGTCAAGGTTCAATTAATGGCTCAAGTCAATTTTCTAGTAGAGGCTCATCAAATAATCTAAGAAAGCAATTTGGTGATTTAAATTCAAGATCAAACTCTAGACAAGGTTCAAAGAGAAAGGGATCTAATAGAAACGATAAGAAATCAAACAGAAACAAAGATAGAGATTATGAAAGAGAAGCTGAAAAGAGAGAAGAAGAAAGAGAAAAGTTACCAGATATTCCATTAGAAGACTTACCTCAATTAAACAAGGCTGAAAAGAAATGGGTTCCAAAATCAAGATTAAAGAAGACTGAAGAAGTTAAATATGCTCCAGATGGTGTTACTGTTTTGTTGGATGAATCAGATGTTATAAAGAAGGTTAACTCATTATTGAATAAATTGACTTTAGAATACTTTGATGAAATTACCGATGAATTAATTGCTGTTGCTGATCAATCCAGATGGGAAGATGATGGTAAAACTGCTAGATTAGTTTTACAATTGACTTTTGCTAAGGCATGTGATGAACCACATTGGTCAAATATGTATGCTCAATTCTGTCTAAAGCTATGTAAAAATATTTCAGATGAAGTTAAAGATAAGGATAAAGTTGTTAATGACGTTCCAATGGCTGGTGGTAAATTGATTAGAAACTATTTATTAGGTACTTGTCAACAAGAATATTCAA
Organism: Ruyongia chambardii; assembly: GCA_030574595.1. Taxonomy (NCBI): domain Eukaryota; kingdom Fungi; phylum Ascomycota; class Saccharomycetes; order Phaffomycetales; family Wickerhamomycetaceae; genus Ruyongia; species Ruyongia chambardii. The sequence continues at coordinate 11,551 of JAJMFI010000130.1, forward strand.
AAGGTTGGACTTCAAACTTACCAACTAATGAAGATGGTACTCCAATTGAACCTGAAATGCTATCTGATGAATACTATATTTTTGCTGCCGCTAAGAGAAGAGGTCTAGGTCTATTGAGATTTATCGGTCATCTATATGTCTTCCATTTAATCAATGATAATGTTATCTGTATTTGTTTAAAGGATCAATCTAACCATATTGATAACCCAACTGAAGACGTTGTTGAAAGTTTGGTTCAATTGATAAAGACTGTTGGTCCAAAGATAGATGCAGATGGTAATGAAAGACCTACTATGGTCTTAAAATATGCATTTGCTAATATCAATAAGATGCTAGACAATAAGTCCTTACCATCAAGATCAAGATTTATGTTGATGGATTTATTGGACTTGAAGAATGCTAAGTGGGTAGGAAATGATCAAGATCAAGGCCCAAAAACTATTCAGGAAATTCATGCTGAAGAAGAAAATAAAAGATTGGCTGAGCTGCAATCCCAGAATGATCGTAAAAAGCAAAAGAACCTAGAAAACCTAAATAGAGGTTACAAGGTATCACAAGCTGATATGGCTAGAGCTGGTGTTGTGAGAAGTGGTGCTAATTCATCAAGACCATCTAACAACTTTGAAAGATCAAAATCCTCCAGAAATGACATTACAAGAGCTGCTTCAAACCGTAACAATAATAATAATAGTAATAATAATAACAATAATAGTAATAAAGATAAAGATGGATTCGAAACAGCGCGTGAAAACTCAAATGTTTCAACAACAGCTCCTGTTAAAGAAGAAGAATCTACTCCAAGCAAGAGTGCTCCAAAAAATTTATTTGCACATTTAGATGATGATGAAGAGGGGGATGATGATGAGGAAGAAGAGGAAGAAGAGGAGGTTGTTGAGGAATCTAAGGATTAAGATGATTAAGCTCATAAAATTGAAGCATACATTTTGAAGACCTAAACACTATATAACATTCGTTCAATTTTCCTATTAATATGTCAATTTTCCAGTCTGCTTGCTACTAGTTTTATTATCATTTTCATGTCATTATTCATTTCATTTTAAAGGCTTCATGTGTCATATTTTCTTTGCATGCCTTTTCACATTTAAAAGTCTTTCATATTCATGTGTTGCGTTTTTTATCAGGTTTAATTAGTTAACTATTTATCATGTATATGATTAATTTAAATAACATATACGAGTAAATTCATAAAGAGAATACCATATATATACTGTATTTTATAGCTACCGTTGGTATCTAGTTATTCAAAACATTACGATATAAATATCTACAAAATAGTAAATTTTAAAATTTCGATAATAGGAATGAATAAATAAAAATCTTAGTAGCTCTGATAATTAGGTAATAGAATTAGCATCTTTTATTTTGATTAAGGATAGAGATCTAGCTGATGAATCTGAGGTATTAATAATATCATGATTCTGTAATGGGATTGCCTTTATGGCATTTTGATAATTTCCTTTAAAAGCCTTCAAGTTTTTTGAGTAATCAGCCAAGACTAGGTTACTTGTATTTGAGTTTTGATCATTGTTAGAATTACCAACAGCAAATTTTATCTTATTATGGAAATCAAGTCTATGTGGTTTCAAGGAAGGTTTCCATGATGATGGAGTAAGTGTTGTCTTATCAAAGATTTGTTCATTTTCTTGTTGGCTCTTGATTAAATTGGTTGGAGTCTCTGATAAGTCATCATCTTCATCAATTATTAAAGATACATTATAGCCTTCATAAGGTTCAAATTCATTGCTACTGTTTGGATCAACAAGATCTGTGTTCTCAATCTCATTTGTAGAACTTTGATCAATCACTTCATTTGAATCAATGGATTGGTTGATACTCTCATTGATCAAGTCTCTTTTCCACCAGTGATGTTTCCTTCTTGGTTTCAAGGCATTTGTCTTATTGGTAATTGATTTAACATAATTCGCTTCTGTATCTGGGGGTGATACAAAGCTCAATTCAATGCCATCATGACTCTGTTTTTTGAAATCTTTACTACTCTTTATGTCTGGAAATACATTAGGATAAGAACTTTCAACATTAGAGGTAGAAATATAATTCTTGAATGTTAATGATTGGAAGTCATCATTGACAATTGGTGAGATTTTTGATCCTGACCAAAGCAATTGATTAAGTTCATTGAATTTTAAACTAGGGGGAATTATTGGAATGCTCTGATTTGTTGTTAAAAGATTATAAGAGTTTTCCTTTACCGCCCTGGTTGTCTCATATAGTAATACCAACCCAAATAAGCAAACCGATGACCATATCGTAAGGATTGAATCAAGTAATCTGATAGAGTTATGTAAAAACTTCTGAGTCTTGAACAGCACAACAATCAATACAATTGTTACAAGTAAGATTCCCTTCAATGCAATTTGTATTAATCCAAATGATACTCTCTTCGCATTTTGAACCCAGTTGAAAGCAGATTCTTTGTAAACATTGGCAACAGGGCTACCCGAGGGCATTGTAAGATATAAACGGTCAATGCTCAGTATTAACAATAAATATTCAGTTATTTGATCTGTGAACTATCAATCTTTAAAACAAATTAACCATATAAACATTTTTAAAGGAGAAGGTGGCAAGTTTAATTAAATACTTAAAAATAATTCTAATTAAATGTACTGTTTTTTTTTTTTTAATTTTTCCTAGCAGTAGCAGCCAATTTATTAAACACGTACTACACTCATCATACTAATAATAACATATAACTAAATACAATTCAAAACACATCATTAAGAGGATTGTTTTCAATGAGTAAATCAGTGTTCATAACTACAGGTGCTACTGTTACCTTTAAGGAGCTTATTAGAATGGTAATATCTCCTAAGTTCATGGAATCTATGGCTGATTCAAATTATAATAAATTGACTATACAATATGGTAGACAAGAAGATGGTATAACAACGTTTATCAATTCACTAATTAATAATCTAAATATTGACAACAACCATATAATAAGGACACATGCTGATACACAAGTTATTACAAGATTCAAAAGCATTGAAATAATTGGATTTGCCTTCACATCAGATATCAAATCTATTATGATTAACTCTGATATAATAATTTCTCATGCTGGCACTGGATCAATATTAGATTGCTTGAGATTGAATAAGAAATTGATCGTAGTAATTAATGATAGATTAATGGATAATCATCAAGCTGATATAGCTGATGAATTGTTTGAGCAAGGATGTTTATTGAAGAATAATACTTCACTAAATGATTTAATATACAACTTTAAATCTATACAAAATGTGAAATTAAATACATTACCTTTACCAAATAAAAGTTTCATCAAACAGTTACTACAAGAGATTTGAATTTTATTAAATATATGGAAATCATCATCAAATTAACAGTGAAGTTGAACAATTTCACATTGGAATAATACGAAGAACAATTAAGATTTTAAACTACTAGAGTTATTCCTTGCACGAGTTCTTGACTTCATTTTTATTACTACTATTTTATAATTTTAGTTTAGGTCAAGCATTTAATAAAATCTTGGATCAATGTTGGTATTTCCTTAATGGTACCTTTTCAGTACACAATTCTTAAAACAATTTGTCATAGTATCTACTACTACTATCACTATATCAATTTTTAAGTTAAATAAGGATTGTTTATTTTTATTTCAAATATCATTATGTTAAAGACTTAATAGTACATTAGTGGATGATTTCATGAAAGTTTCAGCTTGACTTAGGTGTTGTGAAATATTTTATCAAAGCGTTTCTATCAGTAATGAAATCAGATAACGTTAATGAAACCTTGGGATGAGATATAGGAACATTCATATCATAATAATAATCTTGTTCAAGTAATCCTGAAGTATGGTTTAATCTTTTATAATTGATTTGCTCTTGTATAATAGGTTTCTTTCTTCCAGTTATATCTAGATCTTGAAGTTGATTAGGTAACTTAAATTGCCCCGATTTTTTTACTACATCTATAGATTCTTCTAATATGCCATCTGAGATGAAACTTTCTTCTACTACTGGATAGTTTTCCCTTCTGATTATTTCTCTTTTAAAGTTCTTAATAAATATTTCTTTAACTTTTGTTGGTTTCCTTGATTTTAGTCTTTGATCCTCTGGTATCTTAGTAAAGCACACCCAGTCGGATGAATGTTCAATGAAATATTCGGATCTAAGTGTAAAGAAAGTAGTTAATCTTAAAGAATAGTTTGCAAAAAATGATAATTCCTCTGGAATATCTTCAATAATATCTTCTATTGTAAATGAATCCACTATTGTTGATCCAAAGAATCTGCACAAGGTCAGGTATCGTACCTCTGGAAATATATTATCTAAAACCTTACCAAGCATATAAACCATTGAATAGAAAATCTTATTAACAGATTTCTTTATCAAAGGAATATTGGAAAATTCTGGCGGTATTAACCCTATGAATTTATGAAATAATTGATATATAGCATCAGCAGGATATGAAGTTACATATGTGGGATCGTATTTTTCCCTCATACCAGATTGTAACAATTCGTCTGATATAAATTCTTTAATACCATTGTATTGACTAATCAAGATAATATCATCAGATTCTATAATAAATTGTTCAAAATCTTCAAATATTTCATAAACTTCATAAAGTACATCAAATCTATAACATGGTGTATACAATGATTTAAATGATTTGAAAACACCCATTATCAAGAACTGTGCTGCTGGTGATGTATCCAATAGGCCACCATAGAGATCCTTTAATATTTCAAGAGTACCACTAATTAAATAATCTTTTAACGAGATTGCAGAAATTCTATCAACATTTTGCAAAAGATGACTTGGTGCCATAAGATGATTAAATTCTTTCATTACATGATTAATATTTCCAATATCCTGTGCCTTGATGATATTTTCAATATGGAATCTAAGTTTAGATAGTACAGAAACTTTCATTTTTAAACCGATAGAGCATAATGAGTTAAATTTTTTCATTTTAGAAACATATTGTAAAGATTCTTCAGGTTCAAATTCCTTCAAAGCTTTGTACTTTCTATCCAATGAATCGTTCAAAGTAAAGCAACTAAGGCAAATACATGCCTCCCATGAATCTGCTGGTTGATCAATCCATTCTTGTAACATTGCAATGAAAAAACACCGTTGCTTTGATATAGCCTTAATCTCTGCAAAGAAACTTGATCTTGAATCTAGAACTGGTTTAACTTTAGTGTGACTGATCTTTTTAATTTCAGCAGGACCTATTGATTTGGAAAGAAATGATATTGATTCATTCAAACTATCAGGAGAATAATATTGAAGTTTATCATTCTCGTGATTCTTTCCCTGTGATTTTAAAAGTCTTTGCTTCTCCTCTGCAGTTAGGGAAAGATAACTACAAGGTATCTTTGTATGTCTTATCCTACAATTTCTACATTCTGGTAATTCCTCGTTACATTTCATTCTTCTTTCCTTACATTGGATGCATCCTATTGTAAGTATAGTTAGTATCGAAAGTTGACTATAACCTATTGGGTACTAATTAGTTACATTTGTATTCATATTCATATTAGATTGAAAGAAATACGTACCTAGCTTAGAGTTTTTATGTTTTCTTCGCAGAATCTTTGGCTTTAATGATTCAGGCTCTTTCCTGTTCATTCTTAATTAGTTCAGTTTACATAATTCTCTTTGATCCTAACTTTATTGTCAATCTTATTCGATATGGTTGTTTCTATTCTCCTCAAATAGTGGGATTGTTCACGTGTCACTAACAATTCTGCCAGCGTATTAAGAAATCTGCCCTGATTAATATGGTGACATCTACAGTTCAAGACTTATAATGCAAAATGGGTATGTATTTTAGATATTTCTTGACTGTTATAAATAAATATGAATATAAATATATATATATATATATATATATATCTATCTATATAATGTTGAATAATTATTAATGTGCTATTGTTAATGGTCTTGATCTACCTTCTCTCTCTAATGGAGGTATATCCACATCAATACCTGGTCCCTCAGCTACTGGGACACTACCCATCAAACCCTTTGATTCAGCAAAGTTTGAAGATCTTGAATATAATGGATCTTGTTGATAATATTCATCAATTATTGGATGTAATAATACAGTTTGATTCTTTATTGTTAGGATTGAATTAGTTGGTACTGCAATCCAATCTCCTCTTTCAAAAGTCAATGGTTCAGATGCCACCATTATGACATTTTGACCTCGATCCAATCTTTCCATTCTATATTGACCAGGTTCATATTCAACGAAGCTTGTACCAGAGCTGAAATGCAATGATGCTGCTTCTTCAGTCTTTGAAGTTATATATCTGGAAACAACAACACTATCACCATCAGTTACTGCAAAGTTCAATAAGGAAGGTTCTTGATCATTTACCTGTTTAGTCCAATCTTTTAAATATTCAATAGTCTTCAATAATGCTAATCTTAAGACATTATGACCAAATTTACCCTTTGGATCAGAGGTATTTATACCTAATTTATCCAACGTGTCTAAGAATAGGGCAAAGCAGCATTCACTATCGGTTGAACCTTGTAACATTAAGAAATATTCATCCTTAATATGTTCAATCAATCTTCTCTTAACCTTACCAAAATTTGAAACTCCACCATTATGCATAAACATTATTGAATGATAAGTAAATGGATGACAATTTGTCTCTGATAATACACCATAGGTTGAAGCTCTAACATGAGCAAATACTAAATCAGATTTAGTCTTTTCTGCCAAAGTATCTAAATTTTGATTATTCCAAGCAGGTGTGATAGCTCTATATACACAAGGACCATCAGTTTCTAATTCAGGATCTAAAGAATAATATCCAACACCAAAACCATCACCATTTATAGGACGTCTCTTATCTAGCCGTAGTCTGGAATCAAATGATTGACTAATTAAAGTGAGAATTCACATATGTTAGTAAATTGAATGAAGCATATATATCGATAAAGTTAAGAAAGTCAAACGACATTGAGCTGTGACGCTGATAACAACAATTCTCAGTAATCATCATATTCTCAAAAAAAAAAAAAAGGTATTTTCCTTCAAGCACTTACTTTATGATTGAATGAGCAGGCTTTGTCAGTAGGTCTGACAGTAGAACAGGCTGTTTACCTTTGAATATCAGAAATCTACACATATCTTAATTAGTTTGTGATGTTGCCTTTGAATGAGTAATAGATAATATAGGATGAGTTAAATTACTTCTCTAGAGGACAAGCCACAGTCAAAAATTAATTAAATTTAAAGAAAATGTGTGTAATGTTTGGATGTTGAATGTTCTAAGAAGAATAAGATGCATCCTTTTAGCACAAGAGAAAAAACAAAATTCTGTCATATATTGAACTTTCACGTGTCATTAATTATTAACTGTGACGAAAATTTTTGGAATCGAGTCTTTACTTAACTAAGTGCTTACTAGTTGTATATGTTAGTGAATATAGAAAATAATTGTAATCAAACATATATATAATGGTTTATCAAGGGTTTGGTTTGGATCTGGTACAGCAGAAACAGCATAAGACCTATGCTGAAATGACACCGGAGGAACAGGCCGAAGAAGGTGCTAATCAAATGATTGGATTCATGATGAGTTGTCCAGGTAAGGCAATAATGTCAGGTGTTACAGGTTTTGGTCTTGGTGGTGTATTTGGTTTATTTATGGCAAGTATGGCATATGATGTTCCTGTTGGTGGTCAAGTGGCACATATCTCTGAATTACCATTTAAACAACAGATGAAGATGCAATTTAAGGATATGTTATCAAGATCTTGGTCTAGTGCTAAAAATTTTGGTTATATTGGTATGATTTATGCTGGTGTTGAATGTGGAGTTGAAAGTCTTCGAGCTAAAAATGATATATATAATGGTGTTGCTGCTGGTTGTATTACTGGTGGTGGTCTCGCATATAAATCAGGTCCTCAAGCTGCTCTATTCGGTTGTGCTGGGTTTGCCGCTTTTAGTACTGCAATTGATCTATATATGAGAAGTGAAAATGGTAAACCGCCAGCAAATGATTATGATGAATGAAAGACAAGAAATTTACAAGTTTATTAAGCCATGTATGAATAGTTTGCATGAACTTATTAATGATGTTATGAGAAATATATTTTGTTACAATTCTGTTATAGAAAGAGATGTTTAATTCTTAAGTTATTAGAAGTAATAGAATTATTAGAATATTAGAATGCAATCGGTGTATGTGTATCAATGTTATTGCATTATGATTAGGTGTTATTTTTTTTATCTTCTTTTTTTGATTTGATTTGATTTGATTTGATTAGTTTTGTGTTGTTTTGAATTAAGTTATATATTTGTTATTAAGAGTACTAAAAACAATATGTATATAGAGTGTCCTTTTTTTGTTTATAATAATAATGATAGCTATAATAACTATTAATGATAATGATAATAATACAGTGTAATAATTGTGAATAATGATTAATAATAGTATAGTAAGAAGTAAATTATAGCCAATAGAAGGATTGTTAATATTTGACTTTGTATAAGAGTATTAAATAGGGATATATTTTCACAAAATTTATCAACTTTCAATTCTTTTGAAGTTTTATCGGTATTTCTTTTGTTGTTCTTATTCCTTATAGTGGAAGAAGATTCCTCATTATATTTAGATAATGATTTTGTTATTAAATCATCCAATATCATACTATTTTCTTCCTTTTCATCTTCTTCTTTAACTTGATCATCATCTTTTTCTTCTTCATCAACTGCATCTTCATCTGAAGAACTATTATTAGTCTGTATTGATTTATCTAACATAATTGATGACCTATTACCAATTTCATTATTTGTTGATTCTTCAATAATGGGTATAAATTCTTTTATTGATTCAATATTTAAATTTTTTTGTAGATTCTTCAAAGAATTCTTTAATCTCTCCTTTGAATCATTATTTAGTTTATCCTTGGGTATCGTTGATTCTAATTTTAATTCTTTCCTTATATGATTTCTCTCTTTTGAAATTTCATCAATCTTATCTTCAACTTTAATTTTAGGTATAACATTATAATTTATATCATTCTTATTTATCAAACTAGAATCATATCTCAACGATGATTTTTTACTTGTGAAATCATTCATATGATCATTCATATGGTCATTCTTCTTATCGTCAATAGGATAAGGTAATGGTAATGGATCACCTAATAATTTTCTTATTTCAAATCTATTCAATTTTTTCCTATTTTGAAGAGCACTATTTAAATTAATTAATTGATCTGATATTACTTCATTATTATTGGTATCATTATTATTATTATTATTATTATTATTATTATTGTTGATATTGGTATTGGTATTATCAAATTTAAAGTCATGATGTAGTCTTTTATGAACATTTATTAACCTTTGTTGAATATTATCTTTATTATCATAATTTTTCAAATTATGATTGAATAATGATTCCTTATTATAATTATTATCATCTATTATTATTCGATGATCATTTGAATCTGACATAATCAATAATGAATATTTTCTTCTCCAAATATTCTATGCTTTATAGTTTATGTCTTTTATGTTAATAATTCTTTTTGATAATTGTATTGTTTATCAATCACATCTAATATTATCTGAAATTACCAACAAGAAAAAATCCATGAACTCCACAACTAGTAATTATAATTGATTTAAGTGTATATGTATATACATATACTGTATACTGTATGTATATATAGTATGATTATTGTTACCTTATAATACAATTATCTTTGTAATTCTATTTGTATTAATCTAGTGTGTATATATTTTTTTTGATGTTTATTTATTTGTTTTTCTTTTTATACTGGTTGTTGTCTAGGCAACAACGAGCAATGGAGATGATCTACAATACTTTTTGAACGATATGAACAAATACTTATTAAATCTCTTTTGAAGAATCTAAGATATAGATATGACATGTAAATAAAGCTTATTAAATAGTATACAAGTAATTTATTTATTTTTTATTTATTTTTTAAAGAAAAGAAATTAAAGATGAAGTGAGGAGAGGAAGAGAGGAAAGTTAACATTGACAAGTTGATTGAGAATTTGAATCTTTATTATTATCAATTGAAATATCAATCATTTCAGGTTGTTGATTTTCTTTCATATCCTCTACAAGATCAGGTAAAGTCTTTGCAATTTTTTTAAATAAATTTTTAACATTATAACCTAATTTTGTTGAAGTTTCCATAAATATAGTACAACTTAACTGTTTTGATTTCTTTTCACCTTCCTCTAAGGTAACTTGTCTTTGATCAGTTAAATCATTCTTATTACCAATTAGACAAAGGATTACATTATCACCTCTTTCATTTTTAACATCTTGAATCCATTTATCAACTAATTCAAAAGATTTCTTTGAAGTAATATCATAGACTATAATGGCAACATTTGAATCTCTCATATATGAAGGAATTAAACTTCTAAATCTTTCTTGACCAGCAGTATCCCAAAGTTGTAATCTTATGGTTCTTTCATTAAGATACATTGTCTTTGAAAGAAAATCAATCCCAACAGTAGCAGCATAGTTATCATCAAATGTATCGTACATAAATCTAGTAATTAAAGAAGTTTTCCCTACACCTTGTTCACCAAGAAATACAAGTTTATATTTGGATAGAGAAGTAGGTGGTGATGTAGAGCTCATTATATTTGATCTGTTGTCTGTTGATGTTTGTTGTTTGTTATTTGTTATTTGTTATTTGTTGTTTTTTCTTTTGAAATTTTTTGTTTTAAATTTGAATTTGTTATATATATATGTATAAAGAGAGGTAGAGAGATATATGGATCTCTTTTATATGTTTAATGCACTGAGTATGGTTTTAATTAATCACCTTAATCTGGTAATATGTTTTAATTATATTATAAGTATACTATGGTTATGATTATAAGAGTATATTCAAATCAAATCAAATCAATTTTAACAGTATAATCAATATATATATGTAATTAGTTAACAATAAATACTTTAAAAGGGTTGTGGCCCAAGTTTATCAATTAATAAAAATCAAAATTAAAAAATCAAAATTAAAAAAAATTTTGAACATTTTTTGAAATTTTTTTTACGTTTAAAATTAAAAAAAAAAAAATTGTAAAATGATCACGTGATGATTACGTAATATGGAATTTAAAAAAAAAAATAAAAAATAAAATTAAAATTAAAAATAAAAAAATAAGATCACGTGCAGAGTTTTCTCTTAGCTTCTAATGAGCTTATTGTATTAATAGAATATGAATATGAATATGAATATATATTTAAACATTATGTCACAATGCATACCTATATGACTACAAAATATATACAAAGACTTTCTACTATACATGTTTACTACTATTATCAATACTATAAACATCAATATAGTACATGATATATTATACAAGATATAAGCTTTATATACTTAGTTAGTATTACTATTCAAAAGCTCAGCTCACAACAAAAAAAAATTCATAAAAAAATTCATAATAAAAATTTAAAATAGGAAAAAATTAAAATAAAATAAAATTAAAAAAAAAAAACTTTTTTGCTTATAAACACCTTTTCCGCAGCTTAAATTTTTCTTAATAAACAAAAACGTATACCTCTTTTATTTCTCTTTTGATAATTATAGTGTCAATACAACTAGATTGATATTCCAATCTTTTATAAGACATTATAGATAGAATAGTCTCTGCATAAAGGGTATACCTTATACACTTATTATTAACTACATTTGCCATATATACTATTAATCAACCGCTGTTCTTAATTCCTATTTGTTTATTTTTCCCCATAAATCATAAACACAGATCAATCAAAAGGTTTAAAAATAGATCATTAGTTTTATAAGTAATTTTAAAAGAAAAAAAAAAATAATTCCATAATAAAACAAGTTATAAACAAATAAACGAATAGAAGAATAATGGGTTTATTTAGAAAATCTTCAAAAGCTTCTCAACGTTCAAATGGTTCAGGTGGTAAAGATCCTGAAGTTCAAATAACTAAAGATGATGTTAATCATTATAAATTAAGAACTGGTTCAGTTCATGATCCAATCTTACAAGCTGTCAATGAATTACAACCTTTTGAAGAAGCCGCTGCTGATCAATCAATGGGATCTCAAGAGTTAAATGGTAGAGATTCTTATAATCAACTTCAAAAGAATGGTCTATATGATGTATTTGGTAATCAAATTAATGTTCCTGATATTTCAAATCCAACAAGATCAAGAGATGAAAGACCTTTAGATACAATTAGATCATTCGAATATTCAATTACTGGTGATCAATCTTATAAACAAAAATTAGAAACTTCTCAATTAGGATTTAGAGTACGTAATGATTTTCCAAGGTATACTCAAAATTCTTATAATCAAAATTCTTCATATAATCAAAATAATTCAAATAATTTAAATAATAATAACAATAATAATAATGTTGGTTATAATGATGATTATAACTATAATAATAATAATAACAATAATAGTAATAATGGTTATAACAATGATAATAACTATAACAATAACATGCAAGAATCAATTCCAACTCATAATTTTTCAAATGATCAAGATCAATTAGAACAAGGTGTTTATCAAGCTCCTGCTCCAAAAGTTGATGAAAAGAAGAAAAAGAAAAAGGGTTTATTTGGTAGAAAGAAAAAAGATTAATAATTATTATATTCATTATCTTTATTATCTTTTTATTTTCACTTTTAACCTTTCCCATTAACCTGTATTTTTATCTTTACTCTACTTTTACTTTTACTTTTACTTTTACCTGAACTTTTACTTTACTTTTACTTGAACCTTACTTACTCTTTTACTTTTTACTTTATTTACTCTATCACTCTTTTACTTTTTACTTTATTTACTCTATTACTCTTTTACTTATACCTTTTATGTCTTCTTTCCATTGTTATTTGGACTTCAACTCTCTTTCATCAAATCATTTATTTATCTCATTTGTTATTTATCCTAATAACTAATGCACTAATGCATTTAAACTATGAATAGTCAATGATTATTGTATGTGTCTAATTCTTGTTTTGTTTGTTTTTTTGTTTTTTCAATGTGTCTTTTTTTTAATTTTTTTTTTTTTTTCAATTTTTGATTGATCCATTGTGGATGTTTATCTATAGTATAATTAATAGTTTATACAATCATTTCAATAATTTATTTATATAGATAAGAATTTACATTAATATTAATTACTCTTCAATTTTCACATCTATTGATTATAAATAAATTGGACCTAATAATCCTATAATAATAATTAGCATATATTACTATTACCCCATATAGACTAAGAAAAAAAAAATTCCTTATAATGAATATACCTGATATCCAGTTTCCTTTAATAATTCTCATAATTAATATACCTAATATCCAGTTTCCTTTAATAATTTCTTTATATATCCTTTAAAATTCTCTTGAATTGATAAATAGCTTGTTTGATTATTAATATTATAAATGTTATTACCACTTCCATTTCCATTTCCATTATTATGAGTTGAAATTTCAATATTATATGGGAATGGGAAAAGATCAGTTGATGTAACAATTGGAATATGATCTTTATTCTCTTCGCAATCATTACTTATCTTGAATATTAGATCCTCAAATGATTTCTTCAAATTTTTTTGAAATTCTTCATATATATCGACATCTTTCTTCAAAGTTGTCGCTGTTGTTGCTGTTGTTAGTGTATTGTTATCAAGGTTCTTATCATTCCCACTCTCAGGGTTTGTATGTTCACCACTACTATTGGTATTCGTAGTTGTATTATTAGTAATAGAATTGCTTGTAGTGGAGTTATTATTAGTGTTAGTATTATTATTATTATTGGTGTTGTTGTTGCTGTTATTACTGTTATTGGTACTGGCATTGGCATTGGCATTGGCATTGGTATTGGTATTATTATTCTTCCTCAACAGTAACAAGTCTCTAATTGATATAATCTTAATAATTATAGTCCAATTTTCCCATGGAGTATCCTCTTCAACTTTATTATTAAACCATGATGTTGATTTCTTCTTATTAATTTTCTTTCTTTCAAAAAATTTGATATTAATTTGTCCAATCTTTAAATATGAATTACTTGTAATTGATTTACTAAATATACTACTAGAATTTATATCAATATTATTATTCCCAGATATTCCTTGTGTAAGATTTGGTGATTTTATTAATAAATCATTACTATGGCTAGATGTTGGTCTATCAATTGAAGAGATAATAGTATGCTTATTACTATCAATTTCATCATCCTCTTTATTGTTATCTGAATTATTCCCAAATTGATTGTTATCATTAAATTTAATATTATTGTATGGATTATTGATTAAATTTGTATTACTGTTAAAGCTACTAGCACTGTTATGGTATTGATGTTTTAGTTCATTTGTACCATTATAACTATTACTTATGTTATTCATATTCATATTATCATTAACTAGTTGATCCAAATTATTGCCATCTGTATAATTATTATTATTACTGGTATTACAACTCGTGGAATTAGTATTGGTATTGTTGTTTAACATGAAATTATCAATCAGACCATTGACTCTTGTATTTGGAGATCCTAATGGAGAATTGAGACTTGAATTTGGATTAGTCACTGATAATAATGATGGTGTATTTAACAATGATGGTTGACGATTTTCATCAAGTTTAAACATTAATTTCTCAACAGTATCATCAATTAATTCATCTAATTCAGGAAGGTTGAAATAAGGCTTTAAATAATGACATAAGTTAGTATTAATTCAATACTTTATAATCTTCTTATCATTTTCTTATATAAATAAACTCACATAGGCAACATCAAGAAATTCCCTAGATAAAGGTTTCACAGTTCCAAATGCTCTATAGAACAATATTGTCCATATAAGTGCCCTTAAAGACTCGCTGTAGTGCTCTTTATCCACTGTAAAGTCTAGGTTAAAGTCTACCATTGATCATCAATACTGAAGTATAAGATATAGATCAATTCCTTAGCGAATTGATTAGTTTAATAGTTTAATACTTTGTATATGTTGTTTTTCTTTTTTTGCCACTTTAGTTTAAATGGAGAAGAGCCCGGTTAAATAAATATGAGCCAATCTTCAATCGCGGTTAAATGAAAAGGGAAAGTAATGTACTCTTTTACTCTCTTAATGCTGCTACTCCTACTTACTATAAAGTTAGTATTGATATATAGTATCAATGTATGTACTACAAACATACGTATGGTTTATCTACAACATTAACATTCATCTATATCTAGTTTTTATTTATTACTGACAATTAGAGCAGTGTTTTCCAAAGAAATATCACTAGAAACATATTGAATCAACTCTGCATTATATCCTTCTTGTAAAAAGCAATATCTTCTGGATTCGTCAATGATTCTTCTTGCCTTTATTCCAACTTGTTCTCGTTCTCCTATAGTCAATCCACTTGCATGATCATTGCCATCTTCATCTGTCATATCAGTTCTCTTACCATTTACTGCCCAACTGGCAAATTTCATCAAATGTCTGAATCCAATATGATCAATACCATAATTGTTAAGATATTCTCTTGATTTTGAAGTTAATTTTGTATAATCACAACAATGTCTACAACACATTGCTACTATTAATCCCTTAAATTGGGTTTTGAATTGAATGTTTTTCATAATACAGTTGATTGTTAAATCTGTGGCAGCCCCACATAGATGCTTTGATATACCAACGTATTTACTATCTTTATTCTCAATAATTGAATCAATCTTCAAGTCTTTGATATCAATTTTTATTCTAGTAACTTTTGGTAAATCCTTTGATATACCATTATTCATTTGTATACTATCTTGAACAATCTTATTATCTAGCTTCATTCTACATGATGATCTATCAACTAATATAAATTCAGAACATGCACCTCCATCTTTAATATTTATACTTTTAGAAACATATCTTGATAATTCTGCTCTACCACATCCAAATTCAACATATGAAAATCGTTTTGATAATAAATTATTGATATTGAGATGCTCAATTAATGATGACTGTTGTAATATATGCTTCTTATTAGATAATTCTGATGATCTTGATTCCGTTCCTGAATGAATTAATTGTTTAGATATCAAAGGCTCAAATGATTCATTGATTTCATTAACTTTTTTAATCCAAGTTTCGTAATCAGTTTTAATTAAATCATCTTCTGATTTTGTTGCAATATTAAAGGTATCAACATTATGATCACAATCATACCAAGAATTTGACTCATTATTATCATCTTGCTTTCTTTTATTACATCTCTTAACATGATTCTGTAATTCCTTCTCCCAAATAGTATGCCTAGGATCAATAGGACATTTTATTCTAATTTGTTTATCATTAGAATCACTTATATCTTTGATGTTTAATAAATGTTCGGAGCAATATATTTGATCTATCCTTCTTGTCAATGGGCATTGTCTATTCTTTTTTTGAATGATAAATTGACATTGTAATCTTGTTGTATTAGAAGTCTTTGGTTCATTATTTTGCTCTCTTTTTCTTTTTTTATTGCTTATTCTAAAACGATGTTCATCATTTGATTTTGAAGCAGAGTTTGAGAGTTCAATGGTTTCCATAATGATCTACGTCTAAATTTTCTACAATATCAAGTGATATTTGATAATTATATTCAACGAATCAAACTATATCAATTATTATCAGTAATATTCAGAATATAGTGGTAACAGTAGAAGTAGTAGTAGTAGTAAAGTATCATTATCTATATGTAATTTTATCACTAAAAGGCTGTCAAGAAATTTTTTTTTTTCATCCATCTCATAGTTTTTTTATTACTATTTACTCTCAGTATTACTAGTACTAGGTAATCATATGAACAATATGTAATGTGGACCACTATCATATATGGACACTGTTTATAAATATTTAAAGTTGATTGAGCAGTTATTAACTTGTTGGCCAGCATGGTATAGATATAAAGCTGACCATTCATCATAATTACTAGTATAATATTTGATAATCTAATACTTATACTCTCAATTTTTCAGTGTTGATTCTTCTTAATGTCATTATTAATTTGAAACATCAAGAGTCATAGATAATTACAAATATTGCATCTTAATATTCTCAAGTTACAAGAAACTCATTAAAGAACAACTTTAAGGAAAAAGATAATTTATTATATATTAAAACATTGTATATAGCAAACCCTTAAATATAAACAATATGTTTAATCTTAATAACCTGACTAATAAACTCAATATTAGGATAAAAGGTAAAAGAAGACTCAGAAATAAAATAGGCACTGCTCTCTGTATTAAGAGAGCTCAGAAATCAAGAAAAAGTAAAAGCACTAGCAATAAAACAAAACAAAAAAAGTGATAATGCATAATGGAATAATAAAAGTTAACAAAAAGTTCATAGAACTCAAGTTGTAAAAGAATTGAAAGTATAAAAAAGAGAATTGAAGTGGAAACTAGTTTAAAGAATTCACAGATTAAACTAGGAAGAATAGTATAGCAAGCAGAGGAATGTTATTTCTTCTAATTGAAGGAGATCCACCTGTGTATGAAGAAACAGAAACGGTGGTAGATGTAGAAAGGGCTGTCTTTGAGTTTGTGGAGCTGGATGAAATATTGGAATTGAAGGTACTGGATGTTGATGTAGAGATAGCTTTCGATAAAGATGCTGTTGCAGAAAAGCTAAATTTATTGGAAGTTGCCGTTTTTCCTGAGTTCACATCTGAAGAATTGCTCATAATTTTTGATAATGTGCTTGAGGATTTATCAATATCCAACGTACTAGAAGCTTTTACTGTATTATTGATACTACCCGTTATAGAAATGGTGGTTCTTTTTGTTGAATTTTCAGTTACATCTTTCGAAGAAGACCTAGAAATGGCATTGGTTGATGCTGATGTTGGTGGAAGGACAAAAGTATTTGTGTAATATGAATCTTCAGAAACAGCTGAGGAGTAAGAAGGGATTGAGCTCCATAAAGAACAGGATGCACAGGAAGACTTAGTCTTACTATATACATTCTCTATGGTGGTGCCAACTTCTGTAGTTGAATGATTGTTATTGGATGATGTAGTGATAGCACTTACAGGCAGAGAAGTGTGTGTAATCTCTGTGGATGTAATGGAATGGCTAGAAGAAGGTATGATTGAGTAATAGCTTATACCTCCGCTAGTTTCAGTTCCTGATGTGATCAGAGCCTCAGTGCTTTCAGTAATTATACTGGAAGCCTTACTGGAAGCTGGATTCGAATTTGAACTGGTAATTATGTTGGAAAATAGTGTGGTAGATGTGGATGAAATGTTATTTTCATTCATAGTAACACTGGCAATTAAATCAAAGACTAATATTTCTCTTTTATTGAGCTTTTCATTTGAGTCTAGGTAAATGTAGACCGTAACTGTATTAATATAAGGACCAGCTGAACTAGCAACACCAAACAGACTGAATTTCAAATTTGAATTAGCACCAATACTGTCATCATATTCAAACGTACACATCTCCGTAACACAGTTAGTACTTCCATTCACAAGATTATTATCAATCTGAATCATCTCCGATCCTGGTCTATAGTTTGGTTCCAAGTTTGACTCAACCAATACCTCTGTCCAATTACCTATTCCTCCAGGAACTATAACATCGAAGCGTGGTTCATCATTATATATGTATCCAGTCATATATGGAGCAAATTCAAGCGCCGTGCTGGATGGATTGTCAGAATATGATGCACTTGAAGTTGGCGCACTAAGAGAATTGGTTCTAGTGGTTTTCAATTCAGTGGAGATTGACAATGAAAGTTGGCTATTTGAGGCTGCTGAAGCATGGGAGATAAACGACACTATTGAACTTGATATAAATGAAAAAGACATTGATGATGATCCAATAATTTCAGATTCAATTCCGGAGGTAATGGTATTGATATCTGCAATTCCACTGCTTTCTGCGCTCGAGTGATAACTACTAGATCCACTAGGAGTTAAACTTGAAATCTCCAACGTAATAGTAGTACTTTCATAAGATGCAATCTCGTTGGATGTTAAATATGTAGTGGAACTAGGGTTGTATGCGCTTCTAGACGTAAATGTGACAATACCAGACCAGTTGGACCTTAATCCGGAACTACTAACTGATAAACCCATCACTGAAGATACTGAGTTTTCATCAATTGGTTTAGAGGATTGACCAAGATTTGAGCTGATTGGGCTAGCTGTTGATACCATAGACGTAGAACTTGCGCCTGACAAATGTTGAGATTCAGTGGCTGAATCAAATTCCGATGGCATAACAGTTGAAAATACTAATGAAGTTGAAACGTAAGTTGAAGCGGATGAACTAGAAAACAAACCTGAACCTGAAATTGGAACTGAAGATGATGAAACATACGACGAACCAACAACAGAACTTGAACCTGAAGAGTATTGAGATTCAGTAGCTGAAGAAGAACCTGATGATAAAACAGTTGAAAATCCTGATGAACTAGAAGCATAGGCTGATGAACCTGAAACTGATACTGAAGTTGATGAAACATCTGAAGAACCAACAACAGAACTTGAAGCATAGGCTGATGAACCTGAAACTGATACTGAAGTTGATGAAACATCTGAAGAACCAACAACAGAACTTGAACCTGAAGAGTATTGAGATTCAGTAGCTGAAGAAGAACCTGATGA
>JAJMFI010000131.1:0-31202 GCA_030574595.1 Ruyongia chambardii
TTGAATCATCATTACTTGGATTATTATTATTATTATTATTAAATTCAAATGATGAATTTGAAGTTGGTTGTTGAGTTGATGATAATCTATCAATGAAAAAATCATTCTCTTGAGATTCAACCATCAATGCAAAATCATTAATTGGTTGTGATGATGATTCTATTAATTCACCATATTTCTTCTTATCATTTGAAATATTATCATAATCATTATCAGAAAGACTAATATGTAATCTTTCCAATAATTTTGTAGCAACAATTGAGGCATCTTTAGACAAATCATCATTAGTTCTTGATAATTCATTTGCCTTATTGACCCAAATATGACTTCTTATTCTTTCTAAGCTTGCTCTCTTTTCAGGTTCAACTTGAAGAATCATTCTTAATAATGATAAAATTTCAGGTGATAATTTATTCCATGGTTCATCCAACACTTTACCTCCACTTAAATAGAATCTATTAAAGAAATAATCTTGTAATTCAGGAGCATCCCATGGAGTTTGACCTAATAATAATACAAATAAGATGATTCCACATGACCAAATATCAGTCTTTGAACTTTTATAACCTTTTTGAGAATGTGTTAAAATCTCTGGTGCCATATATGGAGGAGAACCAACAGCAGAGAATGATAATCTTTCCTCCTTTAAATTATCATCAGTCTCTTTCCTTACTACACTTGCTAATCCAAAGTCACAAATCTTTAAATTACCATTAATATCTAATAAGATATTTTCAGGTTTCAAATCTCTATGAGATACACCCTTTGATTGAATAAAATTAACTGCATTAATCAATTGTTTGAAATAAAAATGAGCAAGTTGTTCACCAACTCCAATATCTGGTTCAATCTTATCGAATAAATCACCACCAGGTGTAAATTCCATCAATATTATACCCCAATATGGATCAAACATTATTTGATATGCTTTCACTATATTTGGATGAGCTGATAAACTCTTTTGAATTAATACTTCCTTCTTGATCTGATCTACTGTAATACCTTGAGCCATACATGTTCGAAGATGAATACATTTGACAGCAAATATTTTAGAAGGATTATTTATTTGACGACCAATCTTAACACTATATATGTTGCGATATTTGTTAATACTTCAATTCGTTTTCATATTGATAATTGAAAAGTAGAATGGAAAAAGATTACCTACACTGCAAATGCACCTTGCCCAATTGAATCCTCTAAAAATAGGCCTTTTATTGTGGGCAGTCTATCTAACTGAGATATTCTTTGGTTAAACATCTTGATATATAGTATTGACCCTTTCCTCTTATTAAACTATATTGTTCTTTTCAATCTTTTCAAGTCTGAAAGTTATCAATAGAAATTTTTTGGCGTATGTTTTTTTTTCTTTGATGATGTTTACGTTTATCCTAATTAGGTAATAATAACAAGACGCGTTATACTTACTTTATTTCTTAAATGTTTTAAAAGAATTTCAATGAAGTTTATTCAATTTATACTGTATTAACAATGACTAGAGTTTAATGAATATTCTCTTATGTAGTAGAGTAGCACCAATAGTAGCAATCCAAGCAGAATAAATGATTAATACAATCAATGCCTTTTGATTTGATGAATCAAGAGTATTAATTGACATATTAGTTAACCCAGTAGATACATTAGCCAATAGGAATAGTATAAATCCATTTGAATTAATTGCTTCTAATGATATTGGAGTCTTATCATCATATTCTTCATTCTTATAGGTGAAATAGTCTTGAACTAATTTATACATCAATAAAAATCCTTGATTATAACAACAGACCCATAGGACATATGGTAGATTAGCTAATCTTCTCGAGATTGAGTAATCCATGGATACATATAGATACAGGAACAAGTAAACAAAGAACCAGATTAATAGACCAGTTGATGAGCTAACAGTAGTATATAGATCAAATTTGGAATGTAATTGTTTCTTCTTTGAAGTTATTATAAAACCTGATGATTTAAATAAATTATTCTTGGTAATCTTATCAGATAGGATATAGAATCCAGTATTTTGACCAATTAAAAAGATTGATAGATAACCAATTAAAGAGAAGATACCTTCTCTATTAGAACTTATTAGATCAACTCTTGGTGCAATCAATAAATAGTGTAAAAATTTCATATCATTTAATCTATATTGATAAATAATAGATATCAATAAAGCTACAATGAAATGAGGTAATATCTTCAATAAGGGATCCAATAGAATTGTTAATGGTCCAACTAATACCATTGTTATGAAAAAATTCCAATGAACACCATATTCACTAACATGTTCTTGATAATCTAATTGTTTAACAAAGAATAATCTTGAAAGACCTAATATTAATAATGGAATTGTCTTTTTAATTGATTTTAAAATTTTAGAAAGATATGAAGATTTCCTACTCTTTGTTAAATCTTCAATCAATTTTGATCTTATTGATATTATACCCATTGAAAATATAAATGAACCAACACCAAGATCCATTAATGATGAACCCCAATTTTCTACTTTAGCAAATCTTCTTGGGAAAATATTAAAATCAACTGCAAGGATAGCCAAGCAAGTTATAATAAGCATTCCACCTCTATAAACTGTAATAAATGGTCTCTTTGGTAATAATTTTTTAATATTAATCTTATCCTCATTCTCATCATTATCATCATTATCAATGGTTTTATTAGTAGTTGGTGAAATAAATGATGATGGAAATTTAAAGAGAAATATAAGTGGGAATATAAGAGCTAAAGATAATAATTGAGGAGTATCAGCATATAGAGTAATACTTAATAGTAATGCAAGCCAATTGATAGCAAAATCTATTAAAAGACTATTTATTGACCATTTATTTTCTCTCTTAAATAGAGTTGTACGATTATTAATGATATTCCAAGTAAGATATGATACCACAGCAATTGATGTGACATGAGTAATTTCAGTAAGAGTACCACCAGTAAGATTGGATACAAATTCTTCCTTTCTTTGCTTTAATGTAGTCATATTATGAACCTACTTAAAGAGTTTATCATTTATCTTACAAATTGAACAAGTATGTGGTGTTATTAGTTATTGGAATTTTTCCAATTTTCCAGTTCAGTTTTTTTTTTTTTATTTTGGCATATTCATTTTACAAATAAAATCAACTTTGAATCTTCAACTTTATTTAAGATATTATTTAGTATATATTGAAGAAATAAAAACGTTTATTGTAGCCTTGTTTTATTGTATTCGAATAATAAAATACGAATAAATAGATTTATTTACAATTCAAGTGAATCATATATTAATTTGAAATTAACACTTCAGAAAACTATCTATCATTAGGTTAAAAGAAAAACTAATTTATATCAATCATTGGTATTATATCTTCATATCAATATGGAGACTTAAATTTTTCTTTGTTTCTTCCTCCATTAATTGTTGTCTTGTCTTAATTTCATAGATACCACTTGTAACATTTAATGGAATTGCATTTAATCCCTCATTTAATATTGAATTAAATCTTTTATGATCAATTTTCCAACCAATTTTATTACTTAAATAACATGCAACTTCATCACAATAACCTAATAACGAAATATCAAATTCTGCATGAGGAATTAAATCCTTATTAATTAAGATTTGTGGAACATTTCTTGGAATCATATTAACAATTTCACTAACTGGAGATACCTTTAATGAAGTACCAATACATAATAATAAATCACACTCAAATATATCTTTTTTTATCATTTGATAATATCTTTCAGGTAAATCTTCACCAAAAAATGTAATATCAGGTTTCATAACACCAAATGCTTTATTTTGCATTGAATCACCATATTTTAAAAATCTCTTTTTACGATCTTCTGCACATTTAGGACAAATTGGTAATTCCTTTTCTCTTATATATTTGAAAATTTTTTCACCTTTAACCTTTGAATGACAAGTTTGACAAGTTGCAGTCTTAAATGAACCATGACATTGAATTACTTTATCATCAGGTAAACCAACATTTTGTTCTAAATTATCAATATTTTGAGTATAATTTCTTAATAATTTACCCTTATCATGTAATAATTTTATGAAAGAATGTAATGGAGTTGAAGCACCAATTGGTGGTAAAATCATATGAGCAATACTATAAAATATATCAGGATTTTCTTCAAATATATCAAGAGAGAAAACATCTTGAGGATCATCAACATCAAGATCCTTAACTTTTGAATAAAGACCCTTTGATGATCTAAAATCAGGTATACCTAAACTTGTTGAAATACCAGCACCTGTTAATACAATAATTTTATTTGAATTTTCCATTTGTGATACTAAATTATCAATTGTATTAATATTTGAAATTTTTAATCTCATTTCTAATACCTTATTTATTGCCTTATGTAAATATTTAATAACTTTTAATAGATAAGTCTCTGAATCATTTTCATTTGATTCAATTTCACTTGGGAAAAATCCTAATATTAATACAATATATAATAAATGACTTGGTTTTGGTTCATCAGGTAAGAAATAATCTAAAAATGTATTCATACCTTCCTTTTGAAGAAATTTTCTTGTAATTGAACATTCTTGTGTTGAAATTGCAGGAAGTTGCCATTTAGAATCTATATTTTTCAAAGTTATTAAATCTGCCTTTGGAGGTAATAATGACATATCAATATCAATATCATAATTATTTCTAATGGTAGAAGTTGTAGTTGTTGTATTTGTAGTTGTTGATGTTGATGTACTTGTTGATGCAGATGATGGGGTTGATGCTGATGCTGTTGATGCTAATGTTGATGCTGATTTTGTTGGTATTGTTGATGGTGTTGGTGTTGGTATTATTGTTGGTGTTGGTGTTGGTGTTGATATTGTTGTTGTTACTATGGCGGTATCTTTTTCTATATTTGAATCTATTATAACTTCTTTTAGATCATCATTAGGATCCTCAAGTTTTGGCTTCTTTAAAGTATGCTGATTATCATGATGATTATGATAATGTTCGCTATGAATCTTGGTATTATTATTTATATTGTTGTTGTTGATGTTGTCGTTGTTGTTGTTGTTATTTTTATGATGAATGTTATTGTTATCTGCCAATAATCCATTTTGATCATTATTTACCATAGAAGAAGGATTTGAGATTGGATTTAATGGCCTCTTCTGTAAATTTGAAGAAGATGTCAATACAATATTATTATTATTATTATTATTATTATTATTGATGTTATTATCTGTAGTTGATTCCATTGAATATGAACCAGTCTTTAAAAGATTATCTTGCATTTATATATTTATAGTGTGTGTTTAAACTGTGTTTAAACTGTGTTTAATTCGTGTTTTAAAATTAAAATTGAAAGGGAAAAATTCAAACAAAACAAAAAAATAATCAATTTTTTTAAAACACAAAAAATTCAATTGGAAAAACTGCAAATTTAAAAATTTATATTTGAATCGTAACTGTATTGAATTGTAAATTTATTGATAAAAGAATAATTCACAGATTTATTTAGTATTAAATGAAAGGAGAAGGATGAAAATGGGGAAATGGGTGAGGAAACAGTTAGTTTAATATGGGTACAAAGTAAAGTTGATGTATATGATATGGTCCAAAAATAAAGGGAATGTATAGATTTAATACTGAATATTAAATATTAATTATTGATACAGATACAGATATTTGATAAATAAGTTTAAGAGAAAAGAAGGGAGATTTCTATCTTTTTTTTTCTTTCATTCAATGTGTTTAAATTTTTTGAAGTTTGAGTCTAAACGACTTTTTTACCTTTTTAATTTTTTTAGTTGGGCTCCTGTTTGAAGATTTCTAGTTGGGCTTCTGTCTAAATTTTAATTGGTTTAAGCTTAGTTGAGTTCAATTTGAAGGGAGTGAAATAAAGAAATTACATAGAGCCCTGAAGAAATAATTAGGCTGACCATTCACGAAAAAAAAAAGACCACATTTGTTCTGCCTAGACGTTTAGGTAGAGAGTCCTTCTAAAGAAATAAATTTTAGAAGGAGGTCTGTCTAAATCACTAAATAACTTTCTAACTAAAAGTTTATTTATACCTTAAAATAGGGATTATATGATCTATTTTGTTTACAAATTTATGATTTCTTAAACAGAATATTTCATCACTTGTATCTCTTATTTATATAATTCATATCTTATATATCATCTTAATTTGTTTTATATAATTGATGGGTTGTTTCTATTGACAGTATAATATATAAACAAACCCAAACACCAAAATCTCAATTTTTATCTCTTTTTTCATGTTTTTTGTATTTTATTTTTATTTTCTGCATTATGATTGGTTAGAATTGTTAATAAGTATTAACTTATTATTATTTGAATTGACAATCAGTTATTCAATAGAATATGGATTCAATAATATATAATTCTTTTTTTATTTACTAAACCTGCTTTATAAGATAGAGAAGGTTAAATTGAATTTTTCTTGATCAGTCTTTTTCAAAAAAAGGTAACTTTCAACTTTGTAAGTTAGCTTAGCGCTACTATACTTCTTAATAGTTAGTGCTTGGTATTGGTACTTTAGTCTATGCTTATTTGACAGGTGTCTGCTCTCTTCTGATTTTCTCAATTGTGAGTGAATATCGTATCAGAGATAGTCACTACAATATAGCATCAAAGTATCAACATATACCTTAAGATAATTATATAAAACCTTTATATATAGATGGTTGTAGAATGGTCAGCCTAGAATTGAGTCTAATCCTTTCCAGCTTCTAGGCTGAAGTCTAGACTGAAGTCTACCTAAAACTCCCCTTTTAAATTTTTTTTGAAATGTTTCCTCGAAGGATAAAAAAAAAAAAAAGAGAATTGGAAAAAAATAATAATAAACAATCGTGGGGGATAATGGTAGTAATTAAGCAATTAAAAACAATCATATAATAAGAATAATAATAAGGACAATAATATTAGATTAGATACCTAATGACACAAATTGATACAGATAAGGAATATACATTAATATTACTTCGTCATGGACAATCTGAATTTAATCAATCAAAAAAATTTTGTGGTTGGATTGATGTTAAATTAAGTGATATTGGTATTAATCAAGCAATTCAAGCAGGTAAATTAATTAAAAAATATGAATTAAATCCAAAATTAATATATACATCAAGATTAACAAGATCATGTCAAACATGTAATTTAATCTGTGAAACAATTGATAAATTATGGATTGATATTAAGAGAAATTGGAGATTAAATGAACGTCATTATGGTAAATTACAAGGTTGTATTAAGAATGAAATATTAAATGAATTTGGTATTAAAAATTATAATTATTGGAGAAGAGATTATAATGGTATACCACCATTATCAACAGATGAAGATATTAAATTAGATTCAAAAGATTATTTTAGATATTCAAAAGATTGTAAAATTTGTTCAGAGATTACTAATAATGATAGGGAAAATTTTAAAATTCCAAGAGGTGAATCATTACATAATGTAATTGATAGATTAAATCCATTATTAATTGGTTCAATAAGAGATGATTTAATTGAAAGAAATTGTATAATGATAATAACTCATGGTTCAATAGTTCGAGCAATTTTAAAAATTTTAGAAAATATTAATGATAATGATATTAAAGATTTAAATATACCAAATGGTATACCATTAATTGTTAAACTTGATAAAGAATTTAATTTTAAGAGTAAATATTATTTAGATCCAGAAATTGCAAATAAGAGAGCAGAACAAGTAAAAAATGAAGGAAGGACTTGATCTTTTAATTCAATAAACAAATTTTATTTATATTTATTTATAATGTATACCGAACATCGTAATAATAATAATAATAATAATAATAATATACATGTAAGATACTACAAGTTAAACAAGATAAACAAGTCAAAGTTAAACAAAAATCAAATCAAATTTAATTTATTATTATTTAATATACATAATTTAAAATAGAAAATACCCCATTAACCTATTATAACCGTAAAAAAGTAAATTGTAAAAGTACAAAAGTTCAAAAGATCAAAGAAAAACTATGATCTTTCACCTCTTAATCTTCTTGCTAATTGAATATCCTTCTTTTGAATAGTAACTCTCTTAGCATGAATAGCAGCTAAATTAGTATCTTCGAATAATGAAACTAAATAAGCTTCAACAGATTCTTGTAAGGCACCAATGGCAGATGATTGAAATCTTAAATCAGTCTTGAAATCTTGAGCAATTTCACGAACTAATCTTTGGAATGGTAATTTTCTGATTAATAGTTCAGTAGATTTTTGAAATCTTCTAATTTCTCTTAAGGCAACAGTACCTGGTTTATATCTATGTGGTTTCTTAACACCACCAGTTGATGGAGCAGATTTTCTTGCAGCCTTTGAGGCTAATTGTTTTCTTGGAGCTTTACCACCAGTAGATTTTCTAGCTGTTTGTTTAGTCTTAGCCATTTTAAATTAATTATTGATGGTTAATTAGTAATAATACAAGAATAGATTAAAAGAGGAAAAAACTTGAGGGCGAATTTGCTCATTTATTTATAATTTTCTCTCCTCAAAAATAAAAAAATAAAAAAATTCTGGGCCTGAATACGTTCTGTAAATTACTATTGTTAATACATGAGTATGCGTAATTATCAGTCTTATTTACATATCTAATCTTAATTTTTAATTTTTAATAAAATTCTGGTCTGAGATATACCATTCTCCAGTGTAATTCTGGGTCTGGATCTCTCCCTATTGTTGTACTATTCTTTTTCACAGATATGGAAATAGATAACAAAATGTATTATTGTTAGTACTCAGAATTACGTACACATAGGTGCATTTCTCAGAACATCCCTCTTAGAGGGTATTTTGTGGAACATCCTTCTACTTATTTTTTGTTAGTGTTTCATTTTGACCGTGTTTGTTTACTATTACCTGTTTACTATTACTTGTTGCTTGTTAATGTCAAAGTATGGTTGTATATTTGGATAAACTTTGTATAAATAAATAATGATTTCCTTCATTTGTCAAACAATTTTTTTCAAATTTAATTTCTTCATATTAATTAATTAATATAATTAACTACATATATATAAATAAATTTTAATAATGTCAGGTAGAGGTAAAGGTGGTAAAGGTTTAGGTAAAGGTGGTGCTAAGAGACACAGAAAGGTCTTAAGAGATAATATTCAAGGTATTACAAAGCCAGCTATTAGAAGATTAGCAAGAAGAGGTGGTGTTAAACGTATTTCTGCTTTAATCTATGAAGAAGTTAGAGAAGTCTTAAAATCATTCTTAGAAAATGTTATTAGAGATGCTGTTACCTATACTGAACATGCTAAGAGAAAAACTGTTACTTCATTAGATGTTGTTTATGCCTTAAAGAGACAAGGTAGAACCTTATATGGTTTTGGTAATTAAGTTCTTTTTTAAAAATTAATTTTAATCATTGATAATCTTTATTAATATTTAAAAGAAAAGGTATATTATTTTTTGGGTGTGGTTTTTTGCGGTTTTTAAATTTAAATATTTTGTATACTAGTTTTCTAAATGATAAATGTATGTTTTATTAAACCCTCATAATTTTAAGAAATCTCTTTTAACTCTTGACTTGTAATTTTTACTATTATTATCATATTAGACTTATGTAATTTAATATATTTATCAATTACTAATTTGAATCTTATTAATTCAATATGATTTGTATACAATGTTTATTTATGTATATAAAAATGTAAATAAGGAAAAAAAATAAGATCAAACTTAATTACTAAGTAATTACATAATCATATAAGTATTAAAATTAAGTCTGAAATAATTTTAATTAGAGTATATTTAAAAATAATTATTTATCGAATGATATTAATTATAAAAGTTATTTTATGAATTTAAAATATAAATTATTTAAAGGATTATACTATTTGTAATAAGTAATTCATTTTAATATATATGTTTAAATTTTAATTCTTAATTGTGTATATTATAAATATCTTGAATTTAAATTCTCTATTACTAAAAAGGGTAATACTCCCAATCAGGATATTTTTATCTTATTTTTCTGTTTCTTACTTTTTTAACTGTGTCACTTTTTTTTTTTTTTTTTTTCTCTTTTGGCAAAAATAAATAAATAAATTAGACGCTAAAAAACCATATCAATAGAGACTATACTACTACTACTACTACTACTACTATACTATATTTGAATTATAATTGAATACTTTATCTTATATTATATTGATAATTTGTTGAAAATGACTATTATCAATTCATCTAATAATAGTTCTAATACTACAAATACTAATGATGGAATTGATGATGTAATTCAAAGTTTATCAGAGGAACAAATTGTTAAATATCAAAAATATTTACAAAATAATTATAAAGATATAATTAAAGAATTTAATAATTCAAAATTAACAAGAATTAATCTATTTATTAATAGATTAGATGAAATTGAAAGATTTATATTAAAACAGATTCAATTACAGGATGAAGAATTAGATATTGAATTAAATTTAAATGATGAAATTATTTTAAAACCTCAAAATGATGATGAATATTATAAATTTGATAATATCTTTACAAATTTTAATAGTATTAATAATAATTTAATAATTAATGATAATTTTGATATATTGAATGGCTTAAATAATTTACCTGATATTAAATCATTTATTGATGAGATTAATAATGATTATAATAATAAGATTAATTTAATTAAATTAAAATATAGTTATGATATTAAACTTTTGGATAATAAATTAAAATTTAATAAGATTAATAAATTAAGACAATCATTAAATGATTCATTTAATTTAAAGAAATCAAAGATTAATAAAAATTTTAAAGATTATTATTCTTTAAAGTTTAATAATAATAATTTTTCTTTTAAATTTACTAGTAATAGTAATAAGAATAATTTAATAAAGAAGGAAAGAAATATCTTGAATAATATTGCAAATGAATTATCAATGAAAAGGTTAAAGAATGATTATAAGATAATTAATAGTAAACATTTAATTGATTCAATTGATGAAATTGATATTAATAATGATTTAAAATTGATGACTCAATATAAGATTAATAAAGATGCTTTAATTAATAATAATAATTTATACAAAGTACAACCATTACAAGTACAACAAGTACAACAAGTACAACAAGTACAACAAGTACAACAAGTACAACAAGTACAACAAGTACAACAAGTACAACAAGTACAACAAGTACAACAAGTACAACAAGTACAGGTACAACCACAAGTACAAATAGAACAAGTACAAATAGAACAAGTACAAATAGAACAACCACAAACAGAACAACCACAAGCTGTACAACAGTCAGTAAAACATCCAGTACAAGTACATCTAGAACAACCAGTACAAGTACAAGTACAAACAGAACATCTAGAACAAGTACAGACGCAACACCCAGAACAAGCAGCACAAGTACAACATCCAGAACAAGCAGTACAACTTCCATCTTTGACATCACTTACACTTCCATCATTATCATCAAATTCATCTACATTAAATTCAGTATATCAAATAAATTCAAATATTAATCATTATCCTATAAACTATAATAATCATCATATTAATCAATTTCAACATCAACAATCACCACCTAATTTATATCAATTTAATCAACAATCATTACAATCAAATATACAGCAGATACCACCACCTCCACTACCACCACAACAACAACAACAACAACAACAACGAAATAATAATAATAATAATAATATTAAACAATCAGCTTTATCATCATTACTTCTACCAAGACCATTTTAGAAGAAATTTCAACTGGTTATGAAATTCATTACATAGCCCATCTACTCTTACTAACATCGATGATGGCTATAGTGATGTTAGCAATGACGATTATAATCTTTTATTGACCAGAACTAAATCTGTCAATTGTCATTTTTTTATTTATTATTCGTTTTTCCGAATTTACATTTTATTGGTTCTGTCTTTTATCCGTTAACTCCCATAATCTTCTAGAAGGTTCCAATTTAGCAAAGTAATAAAGATCTACATTTACATCTATTATTATCAATATTAATAACTAATAAGCATTTAATAATTAATGAGAATATATATAGATAGAGAAGAGTATTAAGACTATAGGTTAATCTATATAATATACAATAACATTTTGATCAATATTCACTAAGATTATTTCCTACCATTTTTACAATAATGATTTATTAATCAAACTTTTTTTGCTTAAATTAATGCAACTTTGTGTATTAACTATACCATGTGATAACTAACATGTAATAACTAACATTAATTAATTAATAACAAGGTTATTAATAAGTTTAATGTCCATTAAATCCATCAATTTAAATAGAAATGGAAAATTTACACAGTTAAAAAAGAAAAGGCGATGACTAATCAGTTTTTTATTTTTTTAATTGAAATCCAAAAATAAAAATAAAAATAAAAATAAAAATAAAAATATCCCTAATTAAATTCCTTCTTTCCTCCTTTTACTATCATCAAATATAGTATTTAATATTTAATATTAAATAACAAAATGACATCTTTAGCTAATTTTCCTCAACTACGTCGTACTCTAACTGATGTTATGGAGGATGAACTGTATAATTTACCTTCAAATAATGTTGTAAATTCTTCAAATTTAAATGAAAATCATTCATCATTTAACGCTACAAATTCAAATTTAAATAACAATGTTTCAAATATAATTGCTAATAATAATATCAATAACATTAATAACAACTTTGCTAATTCAAATGTTACAACTGTTGCTGTTGCAAATTCAATTAATGATTCTGTAAATGCTGTTAATGTTGCTGCTGCTGCTGCTATTCATGTAGCTAATAATCTACTCCATATAACAAATAACACCAATAATAACAATAATAATATCAATAATAGCAATAATTCAAGATCAATATTTCAATCAAATCATTCAAATTTTGATGAAATGTTTACAATTTCTGAAAATGAAAGATTTAATAGTAATAATAACTTTGATGATTTAATTAACTATGATACTTTTAATAATGATTATCCTGAACCAATGGAAGAGGATAATGATGATTTATTAGAAGATGATGATGAAGATTTTGATATTGATTTAGATTTAGAGTTTGATCATTTAAATGATAAAATATTTAATGAATATGCTCCAAATCCTGATACAACTTTTACAACTAATCATAATATTTATTATCAATATAACAACAATAATAACAATAACAATAATAATAACAATAGTATTAGTAATCAACCACAGCAACTACCACAACAGCAACAACAACAACAACCACAACAACAAATACAGGATCATGAAAATCATTATACTGCTTACAATAATTATCATACAAATAATTTTAGTAATACTCAATTAAATGAATTTGATTATTATGATAATGAATTTCCAAATAAAAAGAAATTTTTAAATCCAAAGGAGACAACTTTTGATTATTTTGATTTTGAATCAAATAATAATCAACCAATATTCATATATAGTCCAACTAATGATATTGATTTAAATAATTATCATTTAGAGAATCATACTCATAATCTTCATTCAAATGTTAAAGTTAATAACGTTAATCATACAAATACTACTACTAATTCCAATATAAATATTAAGAATAACAGCAATAACAATACTAATCATGATCAACAGAATAATAATTACAACAATAATAACAATAATAACAATAACATTAATAACAATACCAACAACAACAACAACATTAATAATAAGAACATCAATAGCAGCAATAATGACAATAACAATAAACCAGTTACTACTGATAATAATCTAACTGCTAACATTAACAATAATAATAACAATAACACCAATTCAAAGACAATTAATACTCCTCCTACTTCAGGTATAAGTAACAATACTAATGATGTTTATTTCCAATACTCTGTTGAAAATTCAACTATTAATAATAGCTCAACTACTATGAACAATGGTACCCTATTGACTACAAGACCTTCATCTTTTAATAATGAATCTGTATTGGATTCTTGTGATGATTCATCTGATATTTCAGATTCTGAATCAGATTCAGATTCAGATTTTGAATTAGAAGAAGAAAAACCAAAATTCATATCTACTTTTAAAAAGCAAAGAAAGGAATCTATATCTGTCTTAAATTCAAATTCAATTAATAGATTTAATGGTTTAAAAGATTCTAATAATCATTCTCATACTAGAAGCCATTCCATTTCTACTCCATCTATTACTAATCCTATTAATCGTATCAATGCTAATATTAATATTAATTCAGATTCAGTAACTGTTTCTAATTCTAATTCTAATAATGGTAATGGTAAGGGTCATAAATGTCAATTAATAAATCCTCATACTAATCAAATTTGTAATAAGGAATTTTCAAGACCTTATGATTTAATAAGACATCAAGATACTCTTCATTCTCCAAAGAAAAAGATCTTTAATTGTTATGCCTGTTATAAATTAGGTAATTTAAATAAGACTTTTAGTAGAGGTGATGCATTATCAAGACATTTAAAGATTAAACATGATTTAGTTGGTGGTGAAGTTACTGAAGCCTTGGAATGGGCAAAGAACAATGTTACTTATGTTGACGTTTGTTAAGTTACAATAACTTAATACTTTTTTATTTCTTACTTGCACATAATTTTTTTTTTTACAATCAACTCTGATATTTTACAAATGATTAATTCTTTTTTAATACCATTATTTACAATCTACAATCCACTATTAATACTACTACTATTACTTATAAATAACAAACTTCACTGGGGGGAAAAGAAGAAAAGGTTTCTTTTCCCAAACATATTTAATTGATCTTGTAAATCAATAAATACATTTTATATACTACTTTTAATATTATTTTCTAATTATTTTATTACTCTTTCTTATGTATTTGATTTTTTCTTCTTGTAGAATCT
The DNA here is from genome assembly GCA_030574595.1 of Ruyongia chambardii. NCBI lineage: Eukaryota > Fungi > Ascomycota > Saccharomycetes > Phaffomycetales > Wickerhamomycetaceae > Ruyongia > Ruyongia chambardii. The sequence continues at coordinate 14,885 of JAJMFI010000131.1, forward strand.
TTATTTGTAGAATGCCTTCTGTAAATTGATATGTTAAGCAGGTGGTAAAAATGATGCAAATAAAACAGTTTGAAGAGGAATCCAAATAATTAAATATAATAACCAATATTGTCCTCTATTATTAATTATTTCATCACTTAAATGCCAATATATAATTGGAATAAAAGTACCAATTCTATTTATGATTTGAACATGAGCAAATAAAATTATAATAATTCCAAATATCAATGAAATTATACTAATTAATTTAATACTGTTATTACTATTATTATAGTACTTATTGAATGATAAAAAGATTAAAAGATACATTGGTGATGAAATGATAAAATTAAATAAATTATCAAATTTCCAATATCTTAAGAATCCAACATTCCAATAATATGATTGTGCAAATGAATATAATGATGGAAATTTATTAAAGCACCAAGGTCTCAAATAATTTGGTGAACAATATTTCATAAATAGTAAATAATTATTATAAATTATTGTTAATAATAATAAGGAACCATTAATCAATGGAATAATTGATTTAATTTGGAAAAGATCAAATAGAAATATTAAACCAAGTATAATTGAATTTGATCTTGTAAGGAATGCTAATATGAAACAGATTGATGTTAAAGAATATATTATTGGATAAAATATTATATCCTTCTTCCTTATGTATTTATCCTTATTATTTGATTCATCTGATTTTAAATTTTTATTTGAAATTGATGATATTGATAATTCTCTAAAATAGAACCCAACTATTGTAAAGAAATTAGCTAAATTTTCAGTATATGGAACTGATAGAAATATACCACCAATATTCAAAAAATATAATATTGCTGATTTAATTGCAATTTCTTCATTATTCTTTTGTAATTTAAATATTAATATTGTTAATTCATAAATCATTATACTTGTCAATAGATTTAATATATTTGATATTATAAATGCTAAAGTGAATGAATCAATTGATGAAATATTGAAAGTTGATATCAATTTATTGATCAATTTACACCATAATGAATTAAATACCCATTCATGTTCAAATTGTATTGAATTATTAAATAATCTATTAAAATAGATATTATCCCAAACTTTTAATTTATTTAATATTGAATCTGTTGAATATGAATCAATAAAGAAATCATCATTTGAAAGATCAAACTGAGAAGGTGTAATATAGACCAATATCAATTGAATAGATTTCAAACATATAAATACCAGTGCAATATAATAAAGATGAACCAATTTCATTGTCCTATCTATACCTATTGCGAAGAAGAGGTAGTTTATACTACTTTTTAAACATCTCAGTTGGTGTTTTCTTAGAGTGCGCCCTTTTAGATAACACCTGTACACTATTATTTGTTCTCAGAAAAATTAAAAAAAAAAATAGATATGCGATTAAAGCAAATGACTGGAAAGAGGGCTATACACTTTTATCTTAATTAATCATTTTAACTTCAACTTATATCCTATCTCTTTGTTTTTAAGTTTATATCCTTAATATAAGTTATAATAATAGTTATAATAATAGTTAAAACAATAATAATAGTAATAAGAATAGAATAATAATAGGCAAATATGGCTATCATACATATGTTATTAAAGAGAGGTATGTACTTTAAATGTGTTTATAGGTATTAAAGAAGAAAAAAGATGAATAGAGACGGATTTAACTAAATCATAAGTATATTACTGAATTTTTACTAACAATACGAGTAATTATAAACTCTATTAGATGATGATTGTTGGGGATTTGGATGTGATGGTAATTCAAGTAGTTGGACATGGGGTAGATGGATCTTATTTGTATTAGTAATAGTTGGTTTATTAATATTATTATTATCATGTTTTAAAGTTAATAAGAGAAGATTAGTAGCTGGTGAACAACCAATCTATGGTACTGCTTGGATAACTCCTCCAAGTTATAGTGTTGGTCATGGTGCTCCAAATCAACAGTATAATGTACCAACATATACTGAACAGACTAATGAAAATGATGCAGGTTATTATGATAATCAAGGTACTTTCCATGCTAATTCAAATGTTAAAGATCCAAATGTATTTGAACAACCACAACATTTAAATACTTTAGTACCTGATAATTCAGGAATTCAACCTTTAGATGATGCTCATTATAGAACTGGTGATGATAATAATGAAGATTTTCATAGAGATTTTTCAAGATATTATCAAAATTCTTCTTTAGGAGCAGCAGCCAATACTTCTAAGAATAATGATAATATTGAAAATATAAATAATTCTGAAGGAAGTAGTTCGACACCTGCACCTATTTATACACCTCCAGTTGGTCCTCCTCCAGGTGCCTATGTTAAAAATTAGTGGTCATAATAATAAACAATTAAACAAATAGTTGAATCAACAATTATAATAAGACTAATGATAGGTAGGATCTTCTACTTAATGAATAAATTTATAATAAATGTATACTTTAAGAGTCATCAAGTGTATATGTATTGTATGCATTAATGATTGGAATAATGGGAAAACATTAATTCAATACACTTCTTAATTTACCAATTAATAGTGATATAGTATAACTATAAATGAAATAAAGCTTTCTCTTATAACTAATATATATATATGTCTATAGTCTATACAATATATATAATATAGACGTATAGATATACCATCAGTATTTCTAAGATTAGTTAGCCTCTTCTTGTTCCTTCTTCCCCCCGAACTTTGTATTCCTCATTTGAAAAAGTTTCCGCGCGGTGCTTTTATTTGCTGTTGATTTTTTTTTTAATTGAAAATTGGGAAAAGTATATATAAGGGAGAGAAAGGTATTAAAACTCTTGTCATTCAAAAGTTTATTAAATAATAGTATTAATAAGTATTATTATATGTATATAAAATGGTCCAATTAAAGAATCCAGAACTATTAAGAACAGGTGCCTATGTCAATGGTGAATGGTTAACAGAGGGAACCAAATTTCAAGTAACTGATCCTGCTACTTTAGAAGTTATTGGTGAATTACCTGATCAAGATCTAAGTGTTGTTGATCAAGCAATTAATGCTGCTTCTGAAGCATTTAAATCATTTAAGAAGACTACACCAAGATATAGAGCCACTTTATTAAGAAATCTTTATAATTTAATTCAAGAAAATGTTGAAGATTTAGGTAAGATTGTATCTTGGGAAAATGGTAAAGCATTAGCTGAAGGTATTGGTGAAGTTAAATATGGTGCTTCATATTTTGAGTGGTTTGCTGAAGAGGCACCAAGAATGTATGGTGTCACTATTCAACCATCAAATCCAACTAATAGAGTCTATACTTTAAGACAACCAGTTGGTGTTTGTGGTATTATAACACCATGGAATTTTCCAAGTGCTATGATTACAAGAAAGGCAGCAGCAGCATTTGCAGCAGGTTGTACCATTGTTGTTAAACCAGATTCTCAAACTCCATTATCTGCCTTAGCATTAGCATATTTAGCTGAAAAGGCTGGTTTCCCAAAAGGTGTATTTAATGTTGTTATTTCACATACTCAAACACCTGCATTTGGTTTAAAATTATGTAAATCAAAGATTGTTAAAAAAGTTTCATTTACTGGTTCAACAAATGTTGGTAAAATTTTAATGGAACAATGTTCATCAACAATTAAAAAATTATCATTTGAATTAGGTGGTAATGCACCAATTATTATCTTTGATGATGCAGAATTAGAAAATGCAGTTGAACAAACTTTAGCATCAAAATTTAGAGGTTTAGGTCAAACATGTGTATGTGCCAATAGAATCTATGTTCAAAGAGGTATATTAAAGGAATTTGAAACTAAATTTTCATCAAAAGTTGAACAATTTAAAATTGGTCCAGGTTTAGATACTTCAAATACTCATGGTTGTTTAATTAATGAAAGAGCCATTGAAAAAGTTGAAGATCATGTTAATGATGCCATTTCAAAAGGTGCCAATGTATTAGTAAAAGGTGGTAGATTACCAAATTTAGGACCAAATTTTTATTCACCAACTGTATTATCTAATGTTACACAAGATATGAAAGTATCACATGAAGAAACTTTTGGACCATTTGCTGCAATTATTCCATTTGATACATTGGAAGAAGTTGTTGAATATGCAAATGATTCTGAATTTGGTTTAGCATCATATGTATTCTCTGAAAATATTAAAACTATCTATAGAGTATCTGAAGCCTTAGAATCTGGTATGGTTTCATGTAATACTGGTATATTTACTGATTGTTCATTACCATTTGGTGGTGTTAAAGAATCTGGTTTTGGTCGTGAAGGTTCATTATATGGTATTGAAGATTATACTGTAATTAAGGCAGTTAATATTGGTGGTATTGAATCTTTATAAATATGTTTATTCTTAAAATAAGTCTTTATCTGTTAATATATATGAGTTGATACTTCTTCACTTTCTTGTTTGTAGTTTTAACTAAAATATCAGAAAATTTTAATGTTTGGATGTTTCCATATACATTTTTATTCTTTTATAAGTTGGTAAAGACTCTTAACAAGTTAAAAGAAGTGAATAAGGAAGGCATTAGTTATAATAGATCCAAGAGGGATAAGATAGATGGATCTTTATAAACAATTTCCAAAATCTTCATTAAACTTTGATCCCAAATTTACAAATGTCTTACAATCATTTGATCTTAATAATATAACTATTCATGAATTATTAACATTAATTAACAATAATGGTAATGGTAGTAGTAATAGTAGTACTACAACTACAATTGTTGAGTTATCAAAACAATTAAATATATCATCATTACTATTAAGAGAATTTATTGATATATTAATATCAGAGATTGATCTAATTAATCATAATCAATTTAAAGAATCAGATAATGATCAACAATGTTTTTCAACTGGTGATAAAGGAATTGATAATTTATTAAATGGTGGTATATATACAAAATTAATAACTGAAATATTTGGTGAAAGTTCAACAGGTAAATCACAGTTTGTAATGAATCTTACAAGTTCATTACCTAAAAATTATGAATCTATCTATATTTCAACAGAGGGTGGTACAAATTCTAATTTAAAAAGATTAAATCAATTAAACAATAATGGTGATGAGAATGGTGTGGGTGATGATAAAGATGTAAAAGTTAGTTATATTAATTGTAATGATTTAGAATATCAAGATCATATATTAAATTTTCAATTACCAAATCTTATTGAACAAAAATATAATAGTTTAAATCCAATTAAATTAATTATTATTGATTCAATTTCTCATCATATTAGAGTTGAATTAAATAATTTAAATCAATTTGAGCAACAATTATATATCTATAGAACATTATTAAAATTATCAAATTTATCAATTAATTATAATTTATCAATTGTTGTCATAAATCAAATATCATTTAAGAATAATATGATTATTTTAAATGATGTTACTAATCAATTGAATCATAAATTAAATTATAATTATCAAATTGGTTGGATTAATGGTTGGACCAATAGAGATATTAAAGATTTACAAATAAACAATATTGATGGTGGTAATATTGCAACTTTAGGTCTATATTGGAGTAATTTTATATCTATTAGATTATTATTTAAAAAGATTTATATTCAAAGTAATAATAATGAAATTGAATTAAAGAGATTTATGAAATTAGTCTATTCACCATTTAATTATGAAATTAAAGATACAATTAAAGTTAATAATAATAATAATAATAGTACAAGAATAAGTACAGAGATTGAATTTGAAATTAATGAGAATGGTATAAGGTCAATTCAATAAACATTTTAGTAATAGTGGTAGTAATAGTAGTAGGTAGAAAGTTAATCTTCATCATCTTGGTTATCATGAAATTCATCACCATCTGCAAATTCTTCCTCTTCATCTTCTTCGTCTTCTTCATCTTCATCACTTTCAGCAACGATATTTTTAGGATAACCATGTTCTAAATCTTCTTGATCATCATCATCATCACTACAGATGACAGCACCATCATCATCGTTAACGTTATTGTGATCATTAGCATAGTGTAGATTACTAATAGCATACCTTATATTATTATTTGATTCATTTGTTAAATCATATTCTTCTAAATGATCATCATCATTATCAATTGTCATTCTTCTTTTCTTTTTTAAGTTTCCATTATTATTCAGGATTAAATTTGAATTATTTAAATCATTTCTCATTGAATCTAATTGATAACCATTAAGATATAGGTATAATACTCTTTTCATCTTTTTATTATAAATGAAATAATTTAAAGTCCAAAGATGACCAATATTTTCATCATTTTCATCATTTTCATCATAATCATCATTAATTAAATTATTATAATCATTTAATAATTCAAATATTTGTAAATTAATTGAAATTTTATCCTCTAATATATAAGTTTCCATTATATTCCAAATCCAATTAAGATTTGAATAAGATTTACCAAGTGAAATTAAAGTATTATTAAATTTTGATTTTAAATCAATTAAATTATTAACCTTTTGAAAATTATTTGGTAATAGACTTTGACTAAAATCATTATCAGGATAATTTGAATTTAATATACTTATTAAATATGTGAATATTTTTTTTGAATTTGATTCATTAATTGGACCAAATGGACTATTTGATTCATTATCATCAATATCACTATTACCATACCCACTGTTGTCATTATTACTATTACCAATTGATGAATTATTATTATTATTATTATTATTATTTGAAGTGCTATTTGAAGAATTATTACTAAAAGATCTATTATGAGATGAAGAATTCTCACTAAACCTTCTCTTTGTAATTAAAAATGAATTTGATATTACTTCATCATTATTTTCATCATTATTTTTACTCAATAAACTATTACCATCCTTATCTTTAGTTGTATTTGAAGTATTAGTTGTAGAAGTATTATCCTTAGTTGTAGAAGTATTATCCTTAGTTGTAGAAGTATTATCCTTAGTTGTATAGTTTAAAGTATTATCTAATTGTCTTTCAATAATTTTATAAAGTTTCTTATCAGAAGATATTGATTTTGTTGAATATAAATCACAACCACCAACAATTTTACAATCAGATGTATTAAAATTTAAGAATTGATTAACTAATTCAATATCAGTTTCATCAATGAACTATTTATAATGTTAGTATTTTATCTTTTAATAATTATAATAGTGTATTATAATAGTGTTAAAGACATACCTTCATCCTTAATACTTCTTCTTCTTCTTAAAGTATAATATGTGTAATATGTGTAATGAATATGTAATGAATATGTAATGTAGATGATAATATATACATATATACATATATCAATTAAATATATGTATATATTTATATTTGTTGTGTATATGAATGTTTATAGTTATAATAGTAATAGTATACACATGCTCTGTATCTCTATTATCTCCAATTAATTTAAAAAGCGTTTATCAATTGAGCGGTGAAATTTGAAATAGTCACGTGATATGCTTAATAATATATTAGTCATCAATTATCATTGGATTTTAATAAGAAAATATCAATTACCCTACCTTTGCTATACTTACTACTACTATTACTATTACTATAACTATTAGATATATATGTCTCTAATAAGAATGCTTGAATTATTATATCCATGATAGTTATTAGTTACCAGTAAGAGATAATATTATAATATGATATAATAGTATATAATACAAATAGGTATAAGTTATAAGGTATGTCATAATATAATAAATATAATTGTAATTACATCATTTGCTATTTTCCTTAATCCATCAATCCTTTCTACTCTTATAATAAGCATTTGAAAACTTTATTAAATAACAAATTATATATTATACATTATCAATAGAATATATGATTGCTATTCTACTACTATTACTAGTACTAGTACTAACTCTATTACTATTACTAACACTATTACTCTCTATCACTATTGTTATCATTACTATTCTAATAGGTGATCATTTTTTCTTTTTCTTTTGTATAGCCCATTAATCAACCATACGAATGACACAAATTTTGACACATAGTAAAATTTTACTATTACATTTTACATACTAAATAAATATTAAGTATGTATATTATATCTAACTATAATACTCTCTATTACTATACTTATTATACTTATTATTCTTCACTTCAACACTTTAATCTTCAAATTAACTAAAAAAGCTGAAGATTTTTACTGCAAATTTAAATAAAAAAAAAAACTAAGACAAAAATTTCATGTTTGTTTTGAATTTCAAATTTAAAAAAAAAAATTTGCTGGCACATTTTAAATTTATAAACAAATATTTATATCTTAACTTAATACACATTTTATATCTTCTTATATCCTATATCTTTAAAATACTACTTAAAAGTTTATTGTTGTAAAGGTTTATAATGGCTGACGCTTCACAGGTTAGTTCTTCAACTTCTGCCTTTGTTTCTGCTTTAATTCTTTATGGGATTATTGCCATTGTATTCATAGTTATATTTATAAATTTAAGAACTAAGAGAAGAAATGTTTATGAACCAAAGACTTTAAATATTGCAACTTTAAAGGACTATGAAAGGACAAATCAAATTCCAAATTCATCAAATAAAGGTGGTCGTATTTTTAATTGGTGTTTCTATATCTTAAATAAACCAAATACTTTTTTAATTCAACATTGTGGTATTGATGGTTATCTATTCTTACGTTATATATTTATATTCTTTTGGTTATCATTAATTGGTTGTATTATCCTATTACCAATATTATTACCTGTTAATGCAACAAATGGTAATAACTATAAAGGTTTTGAATTATTAGGATTTGCAAATGTTACCAATAAGAATAGATTTTATGCTCATGTATTCTTATCTTGGATTTATTTTTCAATTATCCTATTTACAATCTATAGAGAATTAAATTATTATACTAAATTAAGACATTCAATTCAATCAACTCCATTTTATGATGGTTTAATCTCTTCTAAAACAGTATTATTGACTAATTTGAAAACTAATGAAATTAATGAATCAAATATTAGAGAAATTTTCCCATCAATTGTTAAAATTTGGGAAATTTATAATACAAAGGATTTGGAAAAATTAGTTAAAGAAAGAACTAAATTATATAATAAATTAGAAGGTTCAATGAATAAAGTTATTTCAAAATCAATTAAATGGCAAAAGAAACATTTTGATAGTTCAAATGATCCAAAGACTCTAAATTCTGATATTGAATATATTGAAAAATTTAAACAAACAATGAGATTAGGTAAAATTCCATTTATTGGTAAAAAAGTTGAAACTTTTAAATATTCATCAGAAAAGATTGATACTGATTTAAATCCAAAGATTGAAAAATTACAAAATTTAAATAATTCTTATCAAATTGATGATTTGAATGAAAAGAAAGGTGTTAAATTAACAAAAGAGGAAAAAATTGAAGAATCTTTAAAAGGTTTAAAGATTAATAAATCTTCTCTATTTTTAGAATTTGAAAATCAAATTGAAGCTCAACGTTGTTATCAATCAATTCCTTTCATTTCAAAACATTTAAATCAAAATGATTCATTTATTGGTATATCATCAAATGATATTATTTGGGAAAATTTAAATTTTTCAAAGAATCAATCATTAATTAGAAAAATTTTAGCAAATACTTTTCTTTCATTATTAATTATTTTTTGGGCAATTCCTGTTGCTGTTGTTGGGTTTATTTCAAATATTAATTATTTAACTGAAAAGCTTCATTTTTTAAGATTTATTAATAATTGTCCTCCTGTTATTCTAGGTTTAATTACTGGTATATTACCAACTGTTGCATTGGCAATATTAATGTCATTAGTACCTGTAATTATTAAAAAGGCTGGTAAATTAGGTGGTTTCAAGACAAGACAAGAAATTGAATTATATTGTCAAAGTTGGTATTTTGGTTTTCAAATTATTCAAGTATTCCTAGTTGTCACTTTGGCATCAGCTGCAAGTTCAACAATTACTGCAATTATTAATGATCCAACATCTGCAATGACTCTATTAAGTCAAAATTTACCAAAAGCTGCAAATTTTTATATTGCTTATTTCCTATTACAAGGTTTAAGTTCACCTGCTGGATTATTATTACAACTTGTTACTCTAATTTTAAGCTATGTATTAACATTTTTAGATAATACACCAAGAAAGAAATGGAAAAGAAGTAATGTATTGGGTTGCTTTAGTTGGGGTGTTATTTATCCAGTTTATCAATTATTAGTATCAATCTTTATTATCTATTCAATAATTTCACCAATTATTTTGGTATTTTCAACATTTGCATTTGGATTAATCTATATTGCATATCTTTATATATTAATCTATGTTAAAGGTTTTAATGATATGGATTTGAAAGGTAGAAATTATCCAAAGGCATTAATGCATACATTTACTGGTCTTTATTTAGCAGAAATTTGTCTATTAGGTCTATTTATTATGGCAAAGACTTGGGGTCCAGTTGTATTAATTGGTGTCTATATTGGATTTACAATTTTGGTTCACTTTTATTTCCATTATAAATTTTTTAAACTATATGATATTGTACCAATTAGTATATTATCATCATCAAATAATGTTGATTATCCATTAGATCAAGGTTTAAATGAAATTAAAGCAGTTGGTAAAAATTATTCATCTGAATTTAAATCACCAAATACTGAAATTGCTGATACTACTATCAATTCTTACAACAACAATAATAATGATATAGTTGGTAATAGTAATATTGGTGATAATCAAACATTTGATGATGATGAAATTAGAAATGATTATAAAAGTTTAGGAATTAATGATTCAAATTCATCAAAGAATGAAACTTTTACAAATAATAACAATAACAACTTTAATTCTAATATTAATAATGGTGTTAATGCTCAATTAATTCCTGATGGAAATAGCAACAGCAACAATACAAGTAATGCAATGGAAATTATTAAAAGATTTTTAAAACCAAAGGAAACTTATTCATTTAATCAAATTCGTTCAAATTTACCAAATTATTTTAATCAATTACCAAATTATTCAAAAGAATTTTTAAATAATGTTTATCTTGCATCATCAATTATTGATATACCAAATACAATTTGGATACCAAAGGATCCAATTGGAATTTCAACATATTTTATCAATAAATATGGTAAAATTTTAGAAATTTCTGATGATAATACATCAAAATTTGATGAAAAGAATAAATATGAAGTTATTGGTAATCCACCATCATATGAAGAAGCTATTAAATCCTAGACTACTACTCTCAAATTTCTTTTCTAATTGGTAAGTGTAATAATATATATATATATTAATCTGTGTTCTTTTTTTATTTCTTCTTTTGTTTACTTTCTATTCTTCTTAAATATATAATTTAATTTTCACTTTACTAGATGTTGTAAAACATTAATACTATAATATATACTATATACTATATACTATCAATGATAACTACAACAAGGCTACAATGAGTAGTAATAATTAATTAAGATGTAAATTTTAAATCAATTTTAAAAATAAAAAAAATATCCAAAAGAAGTAGTATTAACCTAAAAACTAAACTTTAAAAAATAGGAACCCCCATATAATATACAACAATTATTTAAAAAAACCTCTCTCCATTTGAAACCAGAATACTTTGAATATAATATTTAATACTTAATAGTATAAGATTATAATTCTTGAGAAGCCTTAGCAGCTTTAGCAGATTTCTTTGGTAATAAGTTTTGATGAATATTTGGTAAGACACCACCTTGAGCAATAGTAACATGACCTAATAATTTATTTAATTCTTCATCATTTCTAATGGCTAATTGTAAATGTCTTGGAATAATTCTAGTCTTCTTATTATCTCTTGCAGCATTACCAGCTAATTCTAAAATTTCAGCAGCTAAATATTCTAATACAGCAGTCAAATAAACTGGTGCACCTGAACCAATTCTTTGAGCATAATTACCCTTTCTTAATAAACGATGAACTCTACCAACTGGGAAAGTTAAACCAGCTTTGGCTGATCTTGATTGAGATGCTTTTTCTGAAGAACCGGCTTTACCACCTTTACCACCTGACATTTTTGATATATTTTGGAATTAAAATTTAAATTAATCTTTAAAGAGAAAATCTATTAAAAAGAGTAAAAGAAGGAAAAGAGGAAAGAGGTAAAACTTTATATATTCATGTTATGTTATGAAGATATGATTGAATATTTATATCTTATTTTTTTTTTTAAAAGATAATTCTAATATTATTGTTATTATTCTCTTGTTTACATTAATCTTTCAAAGATTCAATTCTATTCAATTGTATTCAATGCTATTAGTTAATTAATTCAAATCAATCTTATCTGTAGTTCTCAGAATTACACCCCTGCTATGTAATTTCCAGTCCTTCTAATTCGTGTTTAAAAAATTGATTTAATCGTACTCAAAATTTCATACTTCAATGGTAATTTTCAGTCTTCAAGTTTTAGACCATAAAATACACCGTGTTATAAAATATGCGTGTAATTCTAGGTCCGTCACCATTTTGTAAACGTTTGTTAATTCTTTGTTTATGTTTATGTTAATAGTAAACAAGATAATAAATAAATATCAAGTCTTTTAGATCTTCAACTATGTAGTTAATAAACTATTTAAACTGGTTTATTCCCACTTTATGATTGTTCAATAAGAATTAAATTTTTTTCCCTTTTTTCTTTTCTTCTTTTTTTGTTTTACTCTTTCTTACAACTCATATATTAATTAATCTAGATACAATGGCCCCAAAAGCTGAAAAGAAACCTGCTGCCTCAAAAGCTCCAGCTGAAAAGAAACCAGCTGCTAAGAAGACTACTTCTTCAACTGATGCTCCAAAGAAGAGATCAAAGACTAGAAAGGAAACTTATGCTTCATATATCTATAAAGTCTTAAAGCAAACTCATCCAGATACTGGTATTTCACAAAAGGCAATGTCAATTATGAATTCATTTGTTAATGATATCTTTGAAAGAATTGCATCTGAAGCTTCAAAATTAGCTGCTTATAACAAAAAATCTACCATTTCAGCAAGAGAAATTCAAACTGCTGTTAGATTAATCTTACCAGGTGAATTAGCTAAACATGCTGTCTCTGAAGGTACCCGTGCTGTTACCAAATATTCTTCATCAACTTCTGCTTAATCTTCTTAATTATTTTATTTTATTAATATTCTTTTATTATAAGTTTATTAATTTTATATTATTGGGATTGAAGGTGATGTTTAATGTTTATTTTAAGGGTGTGTAATTTTATTATAATCGGTTTCAAAAGGTTTAAATGTTGAATTTTGTATATTAGTAAATTTTTATAAATTTATTTCTTAATTTGAATTCAATTTATTTGTAATTTTCTTTATTCGTCGTCTCTTCTATATTTGTCTCTGTCATATTGGTTTATGTTCAAACATATTAATATTTAAGATTTACTTGTATTATCTACATACCAGTTGTCCCCCATAAAAGTTTTTTTTTTTTTAATAACAATTTTATTGATTGATAATCAATTACATAATCATTAAGGTCAAATTCCAAAAAGTAAGATATATTTAAATGAATTGTTAATAATTAGTAGATAGTAACATTAGGTGGTAATATATTATAACTTTCCATTAATGAATTGCTATAAATTTAATTAAATTTCAAATATAACAAAAATTTTATTTGAAAAAAAGTTTATGCTAAAATTATAATACTTTTATTATTATTTTATTATTTGTTTTGTTCATATTAATGTTGTTTTCAATTGCTTATTTTGAATTATACATTATATAGAAATACAACTTAAACTGATTTCTATATATATAAAGGTAATAATATAAAGGTAATATAATCAATAAGAAGTAAAATTTAAAATAGTAATACTTTAGTACTGCCAAAACGCGACTTCCTATTTAGGAAATAAAAAAGTACTTCACTCTTCATATAAAAATTATTATTCTCTTTTGATTATTTATAAAACGATATAATGATTGATTGTTTATTAATTGATGATTTTCAAATCATATTAATGATATAAATAATCAATTTCTTTTGAAAGAATAGATAAAATTTTGATCAATCTTCAAAGTATTAATCTTTAAATACTTTTCGATTTGTTTTAAATTCAAGTTTTAAATAGCCTAAATAAATTTTATCAATAAGTATCATACTACACCAAAAAATATTTATTATCATCAATAATAGGAAAGGAAAAACATAGAAAAAAGATGTAAAAGAGGAAACATGATATTATAAATACTATATTATGTATCAATATAATATATATATATATATATATATATGTAAGATATTATGAATATACATTAAACTGTATATATAATTTTTCTCTTTCTTTCTTTTCTTATTTTTTCATGTTATATCATAAGCCATTTACATTACATTCATTAATCTTTTGAAATATATCCCAAGATGAAATAATAATAATAATAATAATAATTTTATAAACCAGCAATTAAATCAACAACAATATTGATAATTGCAACCAAAACTTCAACACCAACCAATATAATAACTATAAATTCCAAATATTCTTCACTTGAATGACCTAATTGTTCCTTTAACATTTGTAAAAGATCAGCGATAACTTCTAATCTTTGATTTAATAATGCTACTCTTTGATTAATCTCTAAATATCCTCTTGTTGCTTGATAAATTGGTTCTAAATGAGGTTCAGCCCACATAATTTCTGGAGAATCAAGTACAGAACCATGTAAATTAATATTAATTCTTAATATAAATAATTCACCAATACTTTTCATAATTTCATCTTTTGTCATTTCAACTTTACCCTTTGAAGCAATTTGTTGAGGTATATCTTGAGTATCTTCAATTGTATTATCTACTAATTCTTCAAATAATGATATCTTAACAGATTGAGCAATTGCATGAGAAATTGATAATTTTAACATATAATTTGAACCATCTCTTAACGTTATAAAATCATTATAAATTCTTGGTTGATAAGATTTTGTTATATAATAATTAAATTCTTCAACTTGAATATCCTCCTGTGATAATTTTTCATTTTCAAATATTTCAATTGAATTTAAAAATGCTTGTTCCTCCTTTAATGAAAATCCCCAAAATACAACAACACCATATTCAAATACAAATATATCACTATGTTTATTATCAATAGTAATTTCACCTCCTTCATCATCTAATCTAATATCATTATTTTGAAAATCTGGATTATTTCTCTTTGAATCACCTCTCCAATCCTTATAGACAAATGGTGTATATATACATTCATCAAATAATTTTGGATGACAATCAAAATTTCTCTTATTATCCTTAATCCAACGTAATAAATCTTTCATCTTATATGAACTAGCTGTACAATATGCAGTGACTCTTGGTAATAAGGCTCTTTGACTCTTTCCTAATCTTTCTGCATCTATTCTTGCAGGATAATCTTTAATTCTATTTACTTGAGAATATACATCTTTATTCTTCTTTGTAGATATATTGTTACTACTTGTTATCGAATCTTTATTACCATTACTATTTGTATTTATTATATCATTATCCTCATGTAATAAATCATCAGGTAAGAGTTTTAATTTTTGAGTTGTTCTTGATGATCTTTGAGCACCAACTTTACTATTTGTATCAGATGAAGTAGATAATAATCTAGAAGTACTTAGTGAAGATGTTAAAATTGGTCTTGATAAGGAGGACTGGGGTACAGAGGGTGGAACAGATTGTTTTGCTATCTGTTGTTTTTTCAACAGCGTAGACGTTTCATTCTCAGCCATAATATATGTATATGTATTTTGATAAACTTATTGGTTCTTAATCCTGGTAGTAGTAGTAAACTGCTCAATAATGAATCTAACATACTATTATTACTAGTGTGTATACAGCTTATTAGACATATATAAGAAAAAAAAAAAAAAAGTTGGGATCAGAATTTTTGGGGTTACCCGCTGCGATGAGGGCTAAAAAATTTTTATAGCAGATATTAAAATTATTAGACACAATTAGTATTAGGAACAATCAATACAAATAACTAAATCAAACATTAATAATTAAATGCCTAAGATCAAGACTACCAAATCTAACAAGAGGTATACATTTGTATCCTTTCGTGAGAGAATAGACTCAATAAAGATCGAACCATATAAGAGGTTGAATAAGAGAGCATTTGATGAAGCTGATACCTCACATTTTATATCATCTTTCCAACGTTGGTCAGAAATTAATAAGTCTGCAAACTTATCCAACTTTGTTATCAATATTGAACCTTGTGTTCAAAGTTTACCTCAAATCTTACACTATAGATCGAAGATCTTTAATGAATTGATTCTTGCATTAAATAAAAATGATCCTTTATCATTAGAACCTCTACTTGAATT
>JAJMFI010000132.1:0-31176 GCA_030574595.1 Ruyongia chambardii
CAATATTTTGAAGATATTGATGAAATCTTTAATGTTGAAGTTATTAATAATACTAATTCATCAAATGAAAGAGATTCAACTGGTAAAGATTCATCATTAATTGAAAGTTTCAATTCTAAAAATGTATCAGTCATTACTACTGATACTGATACTGATACTAATGATAACTATTTGAATGATGATTTCTTAAGTAGTGAAAATATTGAGCTACCATTAACAGACAGAGAAAGACTTAACAATAATATTTTTAAAACACCTTACTTTGAACAATCGACAAGTTATAATACCAATTCAATATTAGACTATTTTAATAATGATTATACTATTAATATTGATAGTAATATTAGTAATAATAGTAATAATAATTCATCTTCTTCTAATATAAAATCAAATAATAGAATTAGTAAACCTGATCATCAAAAGAGGAAAAATAGTTGTTCAAGTTCTGCTGATGAACCTGTTGTTTGGAATTTAAACGTTGCCGCTTATACTACTTTACTTAGTTTCCCAAAATTTGATAAGGATACAACTTTAATGTTTGAAAAGTATTTCCAAGAAAGTGATGAACCAGGTATATTCTCTGAAATTATAAATAAATTCTTAATTGAAAACTATCCAGATAAATTTAAATTCATAAAGTCAGATTTTTTATATTCTAAAAATGATTCAAAGTCAAAAGGTATAACTTGGGAAGAATGTACTGATATTGAAATAGTTCATATTAAACAATTAATTAAGCATCATTATATGGAAACTTTTAATCTGTTTAAACAAAATTATATTGGTAAAAAATTACAAATTATTGCAAATAAATTAAAATCTTGTCCAGAGATAAATATGAACGTAAGTAAGAGTCAACTAATGAATCTTTTTAATTGTTCAACAAAGAAACAATTACATACAATTCGACAAAATTATCAAGCAATTGTAAATGATCATTTTAGACCATTATTAGGTGTTCAAGATTCTGAAGATATCTTAAATTTCCGTTATATTACAACATTAGGTAAATATGATGATGATATTAATGTTAATATTGATGATACCAATATTAATACCTTTACTCTTTCTGATCATTATATCCACCACGATGACGATGGTGATGGTGGTGGTGGATGTAATGATAATAAGAACAATGATATAGATTTAGAAATATTGAACAAGATGGAAGAAAATAGAGAATCACTTGAAATAATTGAAAAATTCTTTTTAAAATTGAATTTTAGAAATAATATTTATAAATATCCAAAAGGATGGATTAAATATCTTAAAGATTCATATGATCCTAATGAAATTGAAAAATTAAGAGACCAAGTAATTTTTATTTTATCTTTAGAAGATTTATGACCCCCGTTATTTCCTTATTAGTGGTTGCTAATCTTATTCAAGATCCAGATAAATCATTAAAGACAGATGAGGATATTGAAAGATATTTTAAAGATTTAGAAAGAGATCCAACTTTTAATCCATTAGATCATGTATCTTTACAATTAAACCATTCTTTAATTAATTTGGGTTTTACTACCTGCTTTTATCATTTCTTAAAGGAAATGATTCCAGGTTATAAGAGAGAATTAGAGAAACTATATGATCATGAAACTGAAAAGTTTGAAGAATCATTTAAAGATTGGACTTATACTAAAGGAGGTGGATATCATAAATCATCTGGTAAATAATTGACATTATATAATTGAAAATGTTGTATTTGTTTTTTACCTTTATCCAACAGAAAGAGAATTTACTGTGCTTACCTTCTGACTCTTTCACTTGTGATCATTGATGAACAAATTCGCTTTTTGAATTGTTATTATTTCTACAGTCGTTATTGTGTTATTGTTGTTATTGTTGTTATTGTTGTTATTGTTGTTATTGCTATTGACATTAGTATCTTCTATTTTGTTAATTCAAAATAGGACTAGTGTTAATACGTGTTTTTTAAGTTTAAGACTATCATTTTTTGAAGTATATTCAACATTTATTGGTATATATTCTATAATAGACAGTGTAACATGTTATTTATGTGATTTGTATAACATGTTACACTGATTTATCATTGGTATAATATACCATTAACAAATTATTTATATTTGTTTCAATCATTTGAGGTTGAATCTACTTTACCTTGAAAGATTTGATTTGGATGGAGATTAGAGTGACTTATTATTAATTATTTCTATTGATTTGTGATTGATTGATTGATTGTCTTCTGTTATCTTTCAGTTTTTTCTTTTTCACTTTTCGAAAACAAAGACCTATTAACTATTAGTTTTATTCATTGATCAATAATATAATAATCTAAACTACACTCTAGAATCCATCTAATTCTTAATCTTACATTGAAATGAGGTCTAAACAATATTTCCTATATTACAAAAAAAAAAAAAAAAAGAAAAATCCACTAAAAAAGACAAAAAAAAATTGAAAGTATACTACTATATAGATATAATTGGTTAAACAAATGATGGTTTATGAATATTTATCATTAATTATCATTTGGTTAACCAATAATTGATATCCTTGTTATTGAGAATTTTTACATTAATCGTACTCTATTTGTATATGTATATTTTTCAATATTCCTGAAAAACATCCTCCTATAGATCATTAGAAATTATGGTAGTCCTACAATTAGATACTGGTGTTGTCTTTATCTCCTTAAAATTAGAGGATATGGGGATATTATAATTTGTGACGTCTATACATAACATATTTATTTGATTAACTTTCCTGGATTAACAGTTCCACTAGTTGATCTTGATGAAACCTTTCTAATACCAGCATTTCCAATGATACCAGATACCGTTTGTGTGGATAATTTAGATCTTACTCTAGCTCCAGATGCTGTTCTACTACTATTACTACTACCTCTCTGTTTAGGTAAAATATTGCTTGATGGATCATTAGAATTTGGTGGAGATGATATAGTAGTTGTCTTTGTAGTGGTTACAGTCTTTGTATATGACACGCTAGCGCTTGATGAATCATCAATGTTTTCCTTCTTAGCTTCACAGTCTTCTTCATCAGAGTTGGTATTATAGGATTTGGATGAAGAATGAGCAATGGTATTATATTTACGTGGTTGTCCTGGTGATTGATCTGGTACAGCTCTATGAACACTTTTATGTAAGTTTGAAGTACCAATACTGATCTTTCTTCTTATTGGAGTTGCTGGAGAATCTATTGATGATGACCCATCTTGATCTAATTTATTAGCTTTTCTCTTCTTAAATTCATCATAACTAATTAAGGAAGAATAACCATTTAATCTTTCTAATGGTAAGTTATCAACAATCATAGTAAATTTCCATTCTCTAAATTCATTTTGATGTAAATATAACCAATGTTGTTGAGGCCCAACAACCATCCCAGGTCTAATCATTCTCATATATGCAATACATTCGTTTGCAGTGAACCCATGTGTATAAATTAAATGAGCACCAATCAAACAACCAGTTCTACCTAGACCTGCTTTACAGTGAACTGCAATCTTACCACCCTTCTTTATGACTCCTTCAGCAACTCCAATGAAATCTTTAACTATATCCATTGTTGGACAAGTACCATCATCAAATATCATATCAATATGTTGAACATTTCTTTTTTCGAACTCATCTTTATTATACAAATGAGAGTTTAATCTAACAACCATTTTAACATCATTTTCAGTGAAATAATTTAATACTTTTTTAAATGGTTGAGATAATGCAGTTGAATTTTTTTGTTGTTGTGGTGATGCAAATGCAATAAAATTTTTAGAGATAACGTTAAAGTCACCTTGATCAACTCTTTCATATTGTTCATATTCTTCAAGGTTGAAATTGGTTAAATCAATCATACTTCTCTCCTTAGCTCTCCATAATCCATAAACAATATCTTGAATAGTAATTTCAAAATCAGCATGACTATAACCAGCATCTCTAAATCCCATAAATGGAGGATCTATTTGAGATAATGGCTGAAGGACTTGATGTGGAGACCATGATTGAACCAATACCATATAACAAGCTAATAAACAAGCAGCATTAGTTCTTTGTCTTGAATTTGTTGAAGAATAGAAAACAACAGCTTTACCATGGTTAGTATCTTCATTTAAGATGTTATGAAGAACAACAGCAAACCTATATAGATGACCAATATGCAATGGACCAAAATCTAAATGAAAAGCATTATATGGTAATGAATCTTCAACGGTGAAATAAACAAACTCATCATTATCTTCTGGATGATAATCATATACACCTAGATATATACGTCCTTCAACAAATAATTAGATGTTAGTATTAATAAGAACTTAATTCAATTATATAGAAAATGAACAGCCTAAATATATATATATCTATATATCAAGTTCTGTCAAACATACCTCTTAAGAACTCTATAGCATCGATTTTACTTCTAGTCTTTCCCATGACTGATATGAGATGAGCTAGGTATTTTTAGTGATGTGGTTGGTATATAATGATTTTAAGTGAAGATCGCAAGACAGTTGATAAACCTCTCTTTTTCTTTTCTCCTCTTTTAACACCTTTACTAGCTGATAATTTAGTGATTGAAGATAGAACTTAACAAAGAACGAAAGTGAAACTATAAGATCAATGTTTATTATTACTATTATTACTACTTTATTTGTTTGTTTTGGATCATTTTGGCTATTTTTAATTTTTTTTTGTAAACAAAGATTTGATAACTTCGATTCTGTTTACTTTTTGCCCAATCCAGAGAATGACAGAATTGTGCTATTTTACTGAAATCAACGTGTCAATTGTAACACGAAATCTTTAAAAAATTGAGCATGTTATTTTTCATTAGACGCGTACGTTACCCATCAATAATGCTGTGTAAATATAAGGTTTAAGATTTGTATACCATTATAAATTGATTTAATAACATGGAAGCTACTCCTCTCAACTTCCGTTGGCATGAAGATGAAGCAGATATATATAGTTGCAACTTCCAGCCGAACCAAAATGGAGATCCATCAAAGAGATTAGTGACCGGTGGAGGTGATAAGAATATAAGAATCTGGAAGATCAATCAACATGAAAATGGTTCATATTCTGTTGATTATCTATCAAATTTATCAAAGCATAATCAAACTGTCAATGTTGTTAGATTTGATTATTCAGGACAAATATTAGCCACCGCTGGGGATGATGGTGCAATCCTAATATGGAAAAAAAGTGATCAAATAATAAAAGAATTTGGTGCTGATCCAGAAGATGAGCTTAAAGAGAGTTGGATTGTTAAGAGTACTTTACGAACTTCATCATCAGAAATTTATGATATTGCATGGTCTCCTGATTCTAAATATATTATTGCTGGATCTTTAGATAATATTACAAGAGTGTTTGAAGTGGCGACTGGTAAACAAGTAGCACACCTTGCTGATCATTCATATTATGTACAAGGTGTTGCTTGGGATCCATTAAATGAATATTTAGCCACTCAATCTGCAGATAGATCAATAGCAATTTATAAAATAAATCCAGAAAATCATTCAGCTACTCTATTTCAAAGAACAATAAGAGCTGAGTTACCAACGTATAAAAAAGAAACCATATTAAATAATGATTCAAAATATCAATTAGATTTTACTAATACTAAAACTTCAATGATTTATCAATCAGATACATTAAATTCATTCTTTAGAAGATTATCATTTTCTCCTGATGGAAGTCTATTATTGACGCCTGCAGGTATCTTTGAATCTCTTAACACTTCAATAGATTCATCATCATCAACATCATCATCATCATCATCATCAATAACAAATTCAAATGATTCGGTCAAGTTAGAATCAGAGCCAAAAATATTATCAACATCTACAATATCATCAAATGATCAGTCAATCTCATCCAAACCAATGACCTCTGATATAGGTCATATGAATACTGTATTTATATATTCAAGAAAGGGGTTGAATAAGGCTCCCATAGCTCAAGTTCCATCTTTAAGTAAAGTTGCTATTGCAATTTCATTCTCTCCAATATTTTATGAATTAGATACAAATGATTTGACTGAGAATCTACTTTCTTTACCTTATAAGATGATCTATGCCATTGCTACTAAGGACTCAGTACTGATATATGATACACAACATTTAAATCCATTAGGGATGGTCTCTAATATTCATCTAAAAATGATAGCTGATTTAACTTGGAACTCAGATGGTCTATCATTAGTCACTAGTGCTCTTGATGGCTATTGCTCTATTATAAAATTTTCTCCAACATCATTCGGTAAGAAGTTGAAAGTTGATTATAAAACATTAATTATTCAACAACAGTCAAATTCAACCCCAACGAAACAGGAGAATGATTTATCAACTACATTAAGAATAAACTCAAACCCAATATCATTAACAAAGAATCATATTCCATCTCCATCCCCTCTATCAAAAAATCAAATTATTGATAATCCAATTAACACAACCACAAGTTTATCCAGTGAGAAGAAACCAAAATTCAACATATTAGAACATTTTTCAAGTCCTTCAAAGAAAAAGACACAAGTAAAATCATTAAATGTACAAGATGTACAAGATAAACAAGATACACCAATTGTGATAGATCTAGATCCCAACACAGCTGAAGAAAAATCAAATGACATGGTTACAGACGATACAGTAAAGATATTTGAACCTCCTACTAAGAAAAAGAAAAAGGTAGCTCCTACACTTATTGGTTAAACAATATCTTAAATACATATATATATATATATATATATATCCCTCCCTAATATTTACAATTCATCATACTATCAAACAGAGAAACTAAAGAAAATATAATGTAGTAAATAGTTAATTATACTAGACATTTTAGATGCAAAAATACCAAAATACCATTCAAACCTTTAATCCCTACAATTTTTTATCGATAAGCGAGCTTAGATCCTGTTGATTCTTTAATTGAGATTCCATTCTATTTCTTGCCTTCAAAATCATTTCAGCTTTCTTTTTCTTTAATAGATCTGCTCTTTCATTGGCATCAGAGGACCATGCCTTACCATTAACCCCAGTTGAAGTAGAAGAAGTTGAATTGGCATCAATTCCATATTTCTTTAATAAATTCTCAGATTTTATATTGTTGATAGAATTTCTTACATCTGTTGAAGCAACAGCATTTGCAGTTGGTTGTTCATTTGGTGGATATGGTAGAGATCCTTCAGCCAAAAATCTATCAACTGTAACTTGTACTGATCCTGATCTTTGTAAATCCATTCTTATTTGACCAACAGTTAAACCTGGTGCCAATTGTTGAACAACTTCTATCATATCATCAGTTACTGGACGAAAATGTATATTTGATTGTCTAGTTTGTCCATCACGAGTTTGCTGTGATTGACCTAATCGAGCTGTAATTTCTTCATTAACAGCAGCCTCATCTGCATCATCAGAGGTGATAAACCATCTTATGAAGATAAATGCAACGACTAAAAAGACTATAAAAGTGATTGTGGAATTATCCATTATAATTAATATACTTTTTTTTATCTTGTTAATCTTTAATTTCTGATCTTCTTTTATTGATACCAAGATTACAATTTGTGTAAACGCCAGAAAAAAATGTTAGTAAATAGTGAAACGTTGCAAATGTCCAGGTGTACTGAAAAGAGTAAAACGAAAAACAAATCATCGTACAATTTGATGAGAAAAATATCAGTTACCTTAGGTTCATATGTTTAATCTAAACAAAGGAACATACTTAATGGTAAACCCTTTTTCTATTCTAAGTGGATACTGCTAGCATTGGTAATGCATCAGAGAGTTAAAAAAATATGCTCTCACTCAGATTTGAACTGAGGATCGCCACATTACTAGTGTGGCGCCTTACCAACTTGGCCATAAGAGCTTTAATTATTTTGGAAAATTGACCACTACAAAGTGTTATCTTAGATTTTGGTCACGTGATTATCAAGTTTTTTTTTTTTTTCGTTATCCATTATATATTACACTATGCTATTATAATCAATATTTCAGTTATTAATTTAGATCCAACCATTTCGAGACTTTCAATATAGTTTATATCCATATATTTGTTTTCTTTAGTCTGGATCTATTAGGATCTGTTTATCTAATATATATACATATATATATGTGTGTAAATGTTAATGTATTTAGTTTTGTATTGTTCAGTTTAATTTGGCGATGCGTTTTTAAAAATATAATTTAAATTTCAACAACTGGTAAAATCTCAAAAAAAGATAATTAAGTGTGAACTTTCAAATTAAGAACTAATATAGCGCTGAACACAAAATTATAACCCAATAGAAAAAAATAAAAGAGAGAGCGCCTCATGACATCTCAATTCAACCTTAATAGACTTCCAAATGAACTTTTGTTCAAGATTGTGGAAGATTTACCATTAAGTAGTCTTAATGAGTTAATGCAAGATCCTGATCTAAAGAATCGTTTACAAGATATTTTAAAAGTTATTTCAACTGATGTACAATGTAAGAAATTAATTGGACTAGAAAACTTACCAGACAAATGTTTTGTCATATATGATTCAAATGATAAGAAAAAGTCAAAAATTGAACAAATTGAAGGTTGTCAGAATATTTATATTCCAAATGAAGCAAGAACATCAAAGAGAATAGTTGTACCATTAAAATCACTTTCTTATCAATATCATATATACCCTAAAACAAAAAATGATAGAATTACTTTACATTATGTTGAATCAAATGATATATTCTATAGGAAGTATGATCTTAATATGAAATTTAAGTATTCTATCTATTCTATTGCAATTTATCTTTTCAAAATTCAAGATATCATACCTGGCCATTTAGATTTCCCAACGGCTAAATACTTAAATTTATCACATTTATTATATGATACTTTAAAGGATGATATATCATGTCCTAAACTTGAATCATTAAAGATTGTTTCTGGTGAAATTGATATCTTAGAACATATTTCATTACCAAAGAATTTGAAAAAAGTTGATATTGTATATCCAAAGATGAATGAAATTCAATTAATTTCAAAGAAATTCAATAATACCTTAATTAAAGAATTTATTATTACTAGAGCTGGTGGTAGTTTAGAATTTCTTCCACCAGTTATCTTTAACTTTCCTGAATTAGAGAGATTGATGTTTCGTTTTATGGTATTTGATCATACTAAGGTACCAGATTCTTTAATTTGCTTAGATGCTCCAAAATTAAAGATTTTAGAATTAGCAGATTATTCAAAATTAACAATTGAAAAATTAATTGTTCCTAAATTAGAATTTTTACATTTAATTGGATCTGATTTTAAATCAATTGATAAGAATAATATTGTTATAAATCAAAATTTAAAATATTTTGGTATAAGAGTAAATTCAATTTATTGTTCTAAGAATAATTATAAAAATTTTCTTAAATTATTTGATTTAATAAACTTTAATAATTTAGAATATCTATCAATAACTCATAATCAAAAAATTATTCCAATAATAAGACATAGGGGATTAGCTAATTTAAAATCATTAAAGATCATAGTGGAAGAAGGTGATTATGATTTTTCTTCATTTTTACCTTATTTAAAGGTTAATGAAGATAAATTTAAAGAAATAAATATTATAATGAGAGAACATAAATTAGATGCAACTTCAATATCTCAACTTCGTTCAAGTTTAAATGAATTAAGACATTGGTTTCCTCAACTTCATACTTTATCTATTAATCGTGAAGCTAACTGTTTTCATGGTAATAGAAATCCAGAAGTTAGAATTAATTTAGATGATTTAAAATTGAATATTAAACAATTTTATTTTAGAACTGATTCACTTTCAATATCATTAAATAATACATCATTTCCAAATTTAGAATCAATGTATCTATTTTCAAGATTATCATATGGATGTCATTTACATATTAATTTAAAGGATGTTACAAATATAAAAGTTCTTTTTATTAAAGAATTATATCTAACAAGTGATTCAGTATATAGATACCCTGGTTTAGAGGCGTTATATAATTCAAAAAAGGAGTTTAATTTTGAAAGACAAGAAAATTTTGAAAGATTTGAATTTCAATTAACTGAAATAGGTAAAATTTATTATATTCATGAACTTGGTGTTGTATATGTTGATGCAAGTGAACGTGAGTCATATCAAATTGAAGAATCAAATTTTAATAGTACTGCTGAATTTAATGAAGATAAATTATATAAAAAACATGGTTTTGAAGGGTATATTGTAAATTCAAGTTGACTTTAAAATTCTATTTGCATAAATACTACTACTACTACTACTACTACTGCTACTACTACTACTACTACTACTACTACTACTACTACTACTACTACTACTACTACTACTATATAGTACTTACAATTATATAGTATTCTTTTTTTTTTCTTTTTTTTTCTTTTCTTTTCTTTTCTTTACTTTTCTTTTCTTTTCTTTTCTTTACTTTGCTTTACTTTGCTTTTTTTTTCAATTCTATCTAAGATAATTCTATTGACTATAATATAAAAGTGATCTCTGTATGTATGTATTGTTGTTGTATGTTGTAACTGTACTTGTATGTAACAAAAAAAAAAAAAAAGAAGCAGAGAGAGAAAAAGATGGGGAAAAAATAAAGGCTCCGCGACGGGGAATTGAACCCCGGTCCACCATGTACTGTCAAACGACAAACGGAGATTCTAGCCACTAAACTATCACGGATTTTGATTCTTTGATTGAAATATTTCTAAATATTATGTAATTTTTCGCGAATTGATCGCGATGTCTTTAAACTACGCCCATCTGCACATCTGTTCTTCAATTGTGGTATTATATCTTATTATACAGAGGATTGGCTTCATTTAGAGGTCAGTTTCATTTCAATAGCTGTCTTTTTGATCAATATTCGTGGGTTTATCCCTATTTTCTTTTCTGCTTGTCTTTTTAGAGGGTAAAGAATTTTATTTTATTTTAGTGGTTTACCAGTGGATCTAAAGTAAATAAAATTTCATATCATGTGTATTGCTTAAGGTCCAAATGGGATACTCAGTTTAAGTTAGTATTATGTTCCTTTATTACTTTATTTTGGATTTACTTACATTTTATATACTATTTTCACCTGAATAATACTCGCTAGTTATTGAAAAAAAAAAAAAAAATTCTAACTACAATAATTCAGTAAACTACTAAATAATGTATATATCATCATATCGATCAAAGAATTAAATAAAAAGACTACTACTAAATAATTCACAATTAATAATTAATAATCCAGACAATCAAAATAAATCAAATATCAAAAGAGAAAAGTTTCAAATTGAATTTATTACCAAGAGTTTAATCTTTTCTTATAAAAATAGTAAAATAGTAAATAGAGACAAATACTGAAACTGTAAATAATAATTATACTATACTTGAATGAATTCTTATTATTATTACTATTACTATTACTATTATTAATAGTAGTAGTAGTAGTAGTAGACGTAGTAGTGGTAGTAGTAGTAGTAGTAGTAGTAGTAGTAGTAGTATTAAATGAAGTAATCAATTTAATCTTATTAGAAATGCTAAGACTAAAATATGAGACTCCGTACCAAGAAAATATCAATAAAATAAAAATAAAAATATTATGACCTAGAATCTAGATCCATCCAAGTTAATACTACTACTACCACGTCTACTACTATAATATTCTAGTAATATGCGAAAGGACATTAAAGCCTAAAGCCTCACCTTTTATTTACTAATTTAAGTATTTTTACTTAAATTAAAATTTCTTGGTTAATACTTCTATTTTACGGAATTGAATTAATTATTATAGATGATCTTAACCTTGAATATAATTCTAATATGAATATGAACTAATAATAAGAATGGAGTGGAATTTTAATTAATAATACTTGGTAAATTTATCTTAAAGATCAATTTAACCCTGTTCTTTATTGGTTGAATTGACTTTGTCTCTTACATGGATGACTTAAAAGTTTAAATTAAAGTATTCTTTATTAAGACATATCTTCATATAACACATATACAACCCACACACACATAACATATATATATATATATATATAACATGATATAATCAAATCTTTTCAATTCTTGTTGAAAATATATATAGACTAATTATATTCATTCGTTTATTCTTACTAAAAAACAATTCCCTATCTCTATTTGTTAAAATGCAATTCACTTTATCAACAATCATTGCCTTCTCTGCTATTACAGTTCTTGCTGATTATACCACTTTAACTACCAATATCTATACTGGTACTAAGAATGGTGTAACTTATACTGGTACCAAGGTTCAAACCGTTACTATTACTGGTGATGTTTCAACTACTGCTGAAGAAGCTGCTGCTTCTACTACTTCTTCTGCTGCTGCTTCTACTACCTCTGATGCTGCTGCTTCTACTACCTCTGATGCTGCTGTCACTACTTCTGCTGCTGCCGCTGCTGCTGATGGTGAAGTTACTACTGTTTATTACACTGGTACCAAAAATGGTGTTACTTATACCAAGGCTGTAGTTGAAACTGTCTCCACTGGTGAAACATCATCTACTTCCTCTGAAGTTGCTTCAACTACTGCCACTTCTGAAGCTGTCTCATCTTCATCTTCATCTTCTTCTGAAATTGCTTCATCTACTGAAGCTGTTTCATCTTCTTCAGTTGAAGCCTCTTCAACTTCAGCTGTTGCTTCCTCAACTACTATTGCTGAAGTTACAACTACCTCTTCAGAAGTTGTCTCATCAACCACTGCTGCTGTCTCCACTTATACTGGTGGTGCTGCCAATGGTTTAAGTGTTGGTGCTGCTGCCGGTTTAGCTGCTGTTGCCTTATTATTATAAGTTTCTTTTATTAATAATTAACATGACTACTTTTTCTTAATCACTAATATGATTTGCTACATATTTAGTATTTAGCGTATTTAGTTATATTTAGTTGTATTAAAAAGAATGAATACAATGTATAATATTTCCATATATATTTCTCTATGATTTAAAAGAAATTTCTATTATAGTTAGTATTGTTTTTAAAATCTATGAATTGTTCCTTCTCTCTTTTTAATTATGTTGATTTTGTAGAATTGAAAAGTATGCTTTTACTTTCATGAATATTATGAATATTATGAATATTATGAGTATTATGAGTATTATGAGTATTATGGATATTGTAAATATTATGAATATTATGAATATTATGAGTATTACAAAATTTTTAATAATATTAGCCAAGATTCTTGTTAATATAAAATATCCACAATTACTACTTCTGTACATATTATTACTACTTTAGTATTACTACTTTAGTATTACTACTTTAGTATTACTACTCTAGTATTACTACTAGTAGAAGTATTCATGTTCCGCTCTTAAGACCGTTAATATAAGACCATTAATATAAGACCATTAATACAAGACTAACAAGACAAAACCAGCTTCTTGGGAAAAGTCTCAAACCTTCAATATGCCAAGAAGTACTTATTCAAATTTTGTTAAGCTTTTTTTGGCCATTTTCCACTATTCTTTTCTTTACTCTTCATTTGCAATTATCATGCCTTTCGAGTATCATGTATATATGAATCAATAAGTTAATAAAATTAACTGAATCATAGTCCCTGATCTACAGTTAATTTGAAGTGATTATAAATAAGTATATATAGTCTATACAAAAACACTCTATAAATTAAATATTAAGAATGAAACACAACTTGTATAACATTGATTAATATTTTACTAGTAAAATTATTAAACCAAGAAAAGTCTTTAAAAGATATTCCGCAATGTAACTCTTGTATTAAATTATATACAATATTAATATTAATATTTTTATTTGAGGTTTATTACTACTTGGCAATATACCTATTTATATTATATTACTTGTCTATATATTAATTCTTGGCAATGAGAAGGTATAGTTCTTCTTAATTCTAAATTCATGTTTTGCAATTATAATAGTTTATTTACTTTTGTATATACAATTTAATTATGTTGAATTAATCGGAACTCCCATTAGATTCATCAATTTAAAATCTATATATTTGTTCATTTTAATAAAATATAATGTTTATATATATACATGTATATATATATGAAGTTCTTTTTCATTTAAAAAGGTTGAAATAATTTATCAATTAATATCTGCAACTATCAAAAAGATAAAAAAATGAAATTTAATCAATTACCATCTGTTGCAATTCTTATTGCCTCTTATGTAAATGCTGCTGATAATGATGATGGTTATACCACAACTGTTACTGAGACTGCTAATAGTCAAACTTTAACCTATACTTTTACTGCTGATGATGGTGAAACAATTGAAGAAATTACATATACTGGTAGTAAAAATGGTGTTACTTATACCAATACTAAATGGGAAACTATTGATGAAGATGCAACAACTGCTGAATATACTTGGACAACTGAATCAAGTTATGATCATACTACAACTATTACTGCTGATAGAAAATCAACAACAGCTATTGTAACTGTTGGTTATGATGATGGTCAAACTGTTTCATCTGCTGTATTTACAGGCACTGAAGATGGTATCACTTATACTAATACTAAATGGAATGCTGTTGATATTAGTACTGATGATGGTTATACAACAACTGTTACTGAAACTGCTAATAGTCAAACTTTAACCTATACTTTCACTGCTGATGATGGTGAAACAATTGAAGAAATTACATATACTGGTAGTAAAAATGGTGTTACTTATACCAATACTAAATGGGAAACTATTGATGAAGATGCAACAACTTCTGAATATACTTGGACAACTGAATCAAGTTATGATCATACTACAACTATTACTGCTGATAGAAAATCAACAACAACAATTGTAACTGTTGGCTATGATGATGGTCAAACTGTTTCATCTGTTGTATTTACAGGTACTGAAGATGGTCTCACCTATACTAATACTAAATGGAATGCTGTTGACATCTCATCTTCTTCTTCCTCCTCTTCCTCTTCTTCTTCATCATCATCATCTTCCAAATCTTCATCTGCTTCTTCTTCTTCTTCTTCTTCTTCATCATCATCATCATCATCATCATCATCTGCTAAAAGTTCATCATCATCATCTGCTAAAAGTTCATCATCATCATCATCATCATCATCTACCAAAGCTTCATCTTCTTCATCTGGTTTAGCTAATGTCCAAGGTTCAATTGCATTAGGTTCATCTGTTGGTTTAATGGCTTTAGTTGGTGCCTTACTATTATAGATATAGAATGATTATTGAAAATATTTATGAACAAAATCAATAATAAAACAATAATTAAATATTTCAAATTATATATAGAAATATAAAAAATATTAAATTAAAATGTACAATTAATTATTCATACTGAAATATAGTCGTCTTATGTATATATATATATATATATATATATATGTTAGTCTAATTATTTTTCAAGAAATTCAATAGCTTTAACTCTTAATAATTGATTAATTGATTCCTTAATTTGATCTCTTAATGAAATGAATTCAAATCCACCTAATAATTTCTTTGTTAATTCATTATTAATATTAGCAACTGGTATATCAATTTCATGTTCTGGTGAACCTTTTGCAATTTTACCATTAAATGATTTAAATTCTTCATTGATAATATTTAATGCTAATTGAGCTGTATATCTACTATTACTTGCAATTAATCTATGACCTGATGATTCTATTTCAATAGCTCTTAGATGAATTTCAGCAACATCATCAACATGAACTGATGTCATTGCACTGTTTCCCTTAACTAATGATGTTGTATTTGGATCAATATATAATAATCGTTTAATTAATTGAGCAGAAAAATTTAAATATTCAACTTTTGCATCATCATCAAAGAATTGAGGACCAAATACTAATGTTGGATTTATAGTATTAACAGTAAATTTACAACAATCTTTATTATCTTTTAAGAAATCCCAAATAGTTCTTTCACCAATTGTCTTTGCAAAGAAATATGCATGCATTACATCATTTACATCTTCCCATTTAATTGGATCCCAATCAATTTCTGAAAAAGTTGCAGTTGAATCCTGTAATCTTTCAACTGGTATAATTGCAGATATTGATGAAGTATAGACAAATCTTTTAACATTTAACCCATATTCCTTAATTGATTTCAAAATTGATAAATTTCCCTTAATAGCAGGAATCTTAAAGCTATTCTCAAAATCATTATTTGCTGTTGGAGAAACTGGAGAAGCAGATTGAATAACATATTCAATTTGTGGATTTTCTTCAAAGATTGATTTGAAGGAATCATCTTTAGTGAAATCTTCCACAATTAAACATGTGAAACTCTTATTATTGAATTGTTCTTCAAGTTTATCTGCCTTAGATTGTGATCTAACAGTACCAATTACTCTATAGCCTTTACTTAAGAATTTACCAACGATATGTTTGCCAATATATCCATTAGCACCAGTAATTAAGATAACAGGTTTATTGTTAATAGATGACATTATATTATTCTTTCCAATTATTTCATAAATATGTTATTTCATAAACTTTTAAACAAGAGAGAATTAAAAATCAATTTGTTACCATTCAACATTAATTGTGTGTTTTAATTAATTAAATTAAAGAACAAACCATTTCGGAATTCCGTTGTTAATCATTATCAATGAATAATAATAAAAAAATAAGACGTCTCCCGGGTGTGAGTCGAACACACGATCTCAAGATTACTTTGATTTTATACCATTACAGTCTTGCGCCTTAAACCAACTTGGCGACCGAGAGTTAACAACTACCGTGGAAAATTACAATTAATATGTGTCAAAAAAACAAAAAACATCAAAAATTGACCTTTTAGATCATTTCCCGTAATTTCATATGTCATACAATCATACTATATGTTATACATTTGGAAAATATTGTAATAATTGAGCTTAATGAATATTTCTCTCCCTCATTTGATCATGTCGCTAAAGTATATAGATTATATGATATAAAATAAATAAAAAAATAAAAAAATAAAACTTGTCACGCGTAAATTATTGGTATTTATATAACTATAGTAAGTAAATCATTACAATATAAATATAATCAGTAGTATATTCAAAGTCTAATTCACATATAACTCACATATAACTAAACAATTTTTGTAATTTGTTGTATTGATATTATCTTATTATTAGTAAAATTAAGAATATAATCAACTGTCAGGGTATTAGTTATCATTGTAGAAATCCAACTATTTGAAAAAAAAAATTCAAAATTCCGATGCGGGGAGTCGAACCCCGGTTTGCCCGGTGAAAGCGGACCGTGCTAGCCGTTACACTACATCGGATACTTCTAAATTAAAAAATTTAGCTGTTTTCCATGCCTTTTAAAATTTTTAAAATTGCGCGATGTCTTTAAACTATGCCCATCTGCTCATCTGCTTTCCAATGATGGTATTATATCTTATTATACAGAGGATTGGCTTCGTTTAGAAGTCAGCTTCATTTCAATAGCTGTCTTTTTGATCAATATTTGTGGGTTTATCCCTATTTTCTTTTATGCTTGTCTTTTTAGGAGGTAAAAATTATATGTTATTTTAGTGGTTTACCAGTGGATCTAAAATAAATAAAATTTCATATTTCATATCATGTGTATTGCTTAAGGTCCTAGTGGGATACTCAGTTAGTATTATACAAAATCATTAACTTTCACCCTCTACATAATGGTTTCTGCTCAATTCCCATATTACCTACAGAAAGGAAAAACTTATTCCAATTCCGGTTCAATTCCGACTTTCAAAAAATAGAAATTATTATCTAAAGATTAAAATACTTAAGAAGGTGTTTCTAATAGAAATATAAAAATTTCCATATGGAGAGAGAGAGAGAGGGAGAGGAGAATAAGAAAATATTTATTCCATAATTCTTATTCATCATATTTACTAAAATATGTTCCTTTATTACTTTATTTTAAACTTACTTACATTTTATATACTATTTTCAGCTGAATATATACTCGTTATTTATTGGAAAAAAAAAATTTGTATTCGATACTATTAATCAAGTAATTTTAAGGCTAAAGAATCTATTATAGAGATCATATATATAATTATATATATATATATGATGAGTTGTTATACTAATCAATACACTCATTATATAATTTATATTACACATTGTATTCTTACCTCTCAATTTTGTAGCACTAATCAATTTTTTTTTTTTTTTTTTTTTAGTTCTTTGAGCTCGACGAATAATTTTTTTTTACAATTATTTGAAGAATATTAATGTTAGTTTAACTCATTATATAGAATAGAATACCTGCTTTATAACTATATCCATAATCATTATGAGTCAAGGTGCAAATAGAAGTATGAGTGTTCTGTTAAGACGCTCTAGACTTGCAAGTATACCTAAATCACAGGCCACTTTAGAATCTATCTATTTACCAACACATCAAATCATTAAGACAACAAAGAGTTCATTACATAGATCAGATTGGGGTATCAAATATTCTATTCCACAGAGACGTACCAATGGTATGATCTTTAATGAATATGATAATGTTCGAAAGATGATTGATTTCGAATATGATACAAGTTATGAATATAAGAGAAGAAAATTTAATGAACTTGAAGTTATCTTAGAGAATAATGATAATAATAATGATAATAATTATAATAATAAAAAGAATCCTTTATTTAATAAATTTGATTATATTAATGATTCAAATTCATTAAATTCATATATTAAGTATAGTAGTAAACAATCAGGTTATAAGAATAGTTTAGAAAGAGCTAAATTACAAAGAATTAGACCAATCTTTAAAGAATGGTTAATAAAGAATTATCCAATTGAATTAAAACAATATGGATTTGATAATATAAAATTAGAAAATCTTGCCATATTATTCTTTAAAGAATTAGAAAATGATAAGAATCAAATCACTATTAAATCATTAATTGAAAATCATAAAAAGAGACAAATTTTAGGTAATGGTGGTCTTTCATATAAATTAAAGGGTAGATTAATTAATAAACCAAATGGTATATTAGAAAAATTAGCCATTCCTGGTAGATTTTTAAATTCAAATGCAAAGACTAATGATCATAGAGTTATTGCAATTGGTGGATTTATTGGAGAAACACCAATTAGATCATCTATTAGTACATATAATAAAGTAATACAACATGGTAAGAATGAAAGAGAAACAATTGTACCATTTACTATTGATAAAGTTGAATTAAATTCAAAGGGTCATGTTTCATTAACTGCTGAAAGTATTGTTAGAAAGAATTCAATTAATAATAATTCATATGGTGGATTCAATAGTTTCAATAGTAATAACAATAATAATAATAGATCAAAGAGGGATAGAGATGATAATGGTACTGCTACACATACTTTAGATTTATTAACACAATTATATTTAGAACGTGTTAAGAATCAAAAGAAGAATTAATCTTTACTCCTTTCTCTTAATTGGTTGATTAATATATATGTATAAGAAGAGAAGTAAATGTATATAGTAACTTTAATATAACAAGTATAAATGAAAATAAATAATATCGAATGTCTATGTAAATATAATTTCTTTATTCAAAATAGAACATTAAAATAGAATATCAAAATAAAACATCAGAATAAAACATCAGAATAGAACACCCTTTGTTGAAGGTATTTCATTTGTACCATTACTTGAAATTGATTCCTTTAATGCAATTGCCAAAGCTTTAAATGCAGATTCAGCTCTATGATGATCATTAAAACCTCTTAAACAATCTACATGTAATGTAATATGAGCAGAAGTGGCAAATGATTCAATAAAATGAGGTATCATTTCACAACTTAAATCACCAATTTTTTCTCTCTTTAAACCTAATTCAACAACTGCAAATGGTCTATTTGATAGATCAACAACAGCTCTTGATAATGATTCATCTAATGGAGCAAAACCAAAGCCAAATCTTTTAACACCTCTAATATGACCCAAAGCAATTTTAAATGCTTCACCTAATGCAATACCAACATCTTCAGTTGTATGATGATCATCAATATGTAAATCACCAATACATTCAATAATTAATGACCAACCTGAATGTTTTGCCAATGCATGAATCATATGATCAAGAAATCCAACACCAGTATGAATTGAGATATGTTGAGATGATGTGTTTTGAGATGCATGAGTATCATGATCCATATAATTTTTATTTAATATTGAATCTTTAATAGCAGTTAATTTACCACCATCTAATGATAAAGCAATTTGAACCTTTGTTTCATTAGTAACTCTATTAATATGAGCCTCTCTTCTTGGTTTTGGAATCTCAGGTTCTTTAATAGATGTAGACATTGGATATAGACTATTGTAAAGACTAATTATAAATTTAAATATCTTTAATCAATATCTCAATGACTCTATATCTCTAATCTCCCAAAAGAGAATAAAAAAAGAATAAAAAAAAGAATAAAAAAGATATTCCGACCTATATCACGTGATATATACATTTCTATCATTTCACCTCGGATTTGAAAAGAAAAATGATTTTAAAATATTTATTTTTTTCTTCCAAAAAATTTTTGTTCGTTTTTTGCGTGTCCAAAAAGTTGAAAGAAAAAAAAAAAAAAAAAAAATTTCTTCCCGCAAAGCCAATCAAGTTTTGTTTCCCACAGCAGAAAGAATACAAGAAACGAGCACAGCACGAACCAATCAATTAGCAACGAATTAGTATTAACCATACTACACCGATTAAGAACGTTATAATTAATCATTAATCTAAATTAGTATATGAATATGTTATTCATAATCATATAGATCAATACATATATACTAATACACAATACATAATACTAATACTAATATCTACACATAGTTAAATATCGTTTTTAAATTTGATCTGGTGGATTTTTTTTTTTTTTTTCCTCTCTCTAATTTAATTACACAAGTTAAAAATTGTTATGGTAATAATTAATTAATAGTAGTAACAGTAGTAACAGTAACAGTAATTAAAATATACATTGTAATTGTAAGAACGAAAACAAATCAAAGCGAAACCTGAATTTAAAACTTACAAAAAAAATTTGCCACTATAAAATTCAACAATATTGGTTCAACTTAATAGATGTTATTAAGTTATCAATATTTGATTAAAGGTTAATAATGGAGGATTCTAATAATCAAGTATGTTAACTACTATATGATATAGTATATCGTTATAAATGATATAGTATATTACTTTAATATGATCAAATCTAAATTGTTCATATATATATCACAGCGGTGTATCCTTATATTTGTTATGTTATATACGTACACTACTACTACTTCTTCTTCTAC
Source organism: Ruyongia chambardii (assembly GCA_030574595.1). Classification (NCBI taxonomy): domain Eukaryota; kingdom Fungi; phylum Ascomycota; class Saccharomycetes; order Phaffomycetales; family Wickerhamomycetaceae; genus Ruyongia; species Ruyongia chambardii. The sequence continues at coordinate 21,230 of JAJMFI010000132.1, forward strand.
TACTTCTACTTGATCTTCTACTTGTGTGTTTTTCTTAAAAACTTATTTCATTAAAGAGGTTGTTATACTATCAAATGAAATAATTTGTGGTTTTTATAAGTTTGCCACTCAATAACTTATAACCGACAACACAAATACCAATACTATTACCATTACCAACACCAGCATAAGCATAAGCATAAGCATAAGCATAAACACCAGCAACAATACTATTTAATGAATATATACTAACAACTTTATAATTATTATAGAGAATGGCAATATCATCCATATTATCATCTCCAAATGCTTCTAATAATACTATATTATCAAATATTGGTTGTAATATAGCTCCAAAGATTAAAAATAATACTACTAGTAATACTACTAATACTAATACTAATACTAATACCGCTGTTGTTAAGAATAAGAATAAGAATAGTTTTAAATTTATTCCTGATACAATTGATTATAATAATGTTGAAGAAAAGAAACAATATTTTGATATTATTAAAGAATCATTTAAAAATTTAAATAAATTGGATAATTTAACAATGAATTCATCAAATTATGATCAAATTAATGATATTCAACTTGATTTTATTAATAGATCTTCTCATGATAGATTAGAATTGAAAAGAGTTGTTAAATTATTAGCCACTTCTCATATTAATAAAAAGAAAGAATCTGATTTAATTCTTGGTCTTGATTCAAATGATAATGATAATAATAATAATAATAATAATGATAATAGTAATGGTAATAGTAATGGTCATTCATCAAAGAATGGTAGTAGTAACGGAGGCAATGGTAAGAGAAAGGGTCATTCTGGTGGAAATCATAATAAAAAGGATGATTTGGATAATTTATTACCTATTGAAAAGTCTAGAAGAATAAGAAAGAGAAAAATTTCAAACATTGATAATAATAATACAACAAATTCTTCAAATTCAAATGATAAACAAAAGACATTGGTTGCAATTGCTCCTGCTAAACGTACCAATGGTTCATCATCATCATCATCATCAAAGAAAGAGAATAATTCTAATGCCACAAATGGTGGTCAATCAAATAAGAGAAGAAGAATTAGAAAGAAACAGGATAATGAATCTGATTCAATTAAAACTACAAATAATAAATCATCTAATCATGGTTCAAATAATGTTGATAATGATGATACTAATACTAATAATCATAAAACTCATGGTAATGGTGGTAGTGGTATTTCAAAAGGTCATAAGGCATCTTCAACATCATCAACATCATCAACTGGAAATGATTCAAAATCAATTACTTTACATGGTCCAAAGATGACCGCTAAAGAATTAAGAGCTATTAAGAGACAATATGATAATACCTATTTTACAATTTGGAAAGATTTATCAAGAAAGGATGCTCCAAAGATGCATAGATTAGTTCAACAGATTCAACAGACAAAATTAGTTAATTTGAAAAAGACTTCAATACTTTGTGCCAGAGAGGCAAAGAAATGGCAAGTAAGAACTAATAAATCTCAAAAGGATTTACAAACAAAGGCAAGAAGAGGTATGAGAGAAATGTTTAGCTTTTGGAGAAGAAATGAAAGAGAAGAAAGAGATCTTAGAAAGAAAGCTGAAAAGGAAATTGTTGAAAAGGCTAAAAAGGAGGAAGAAGAAAGAGAAAGTAGAAGACAATCAAGAAAATTAAATTTCTTAATAACTCAAACTGAATTATATTCTCATTTTATTGGTAAAAAGATTAAAACTGATGAAATTGAAGGTACAAAATCTCAAACTAATGATAGATTTGGTCAAAATTTAGAAAAGGATAATAATGGTAAAAAGACTGAATTTAATGATATTGATTTTGATTCAGAAAATGAAGATGAATTAATGATGACTGCTGCTGCAAATGCTCAAAATGCTTTAAGAGAAACTCAAAATCGTGCAAGACAATTTGACAAAGGTATCTCCAATAATGAATTTAATGATAATAATAATAATGATTCATCAACAACAAATGGTGAATTAAAGGAAGTTAATATTGATCAAGATGATTTGAATTTCCAAAATCCAACTTCCTTAGGTGAAATTACAATTCAACAACCAAAGATGTTAAGTTGTACATTAAAGGAATATCAAATTAAAGGTTTGAATTGGTTAGCAAATATCTATGATCAAGGTATTAATGGTATTCTTGCTGATGAAATGGGTCTTGGTAAAACAGTTCAATCAATCTCAGTATTAGCCTATTTAGCAGAGACTCATAATATTTGGGGTCCATACCTTGTTGTATCACCTGCTTCAACTTTACATAATTGGCAACAAGAAATTGCTAAATTCGTACCAGATTTTAAAGTATTACCATATTGGGGGAATGCAAAGGATCGTAAAGTTTTAAGAAAATTTTGGGATAGAAAACAGGTAACATATACTAAGGATTCTCCATTTCATGTTCTTGTAACATCATATCAATTAATTGTATCTGATATTCAATATTTCCAAAGAATTAAATGGCAATATATGATTTTAGATGAGGCACAAGCAATTAAATCATCTCAATCATCAAGATGGAAATCTTTATTAGGTCTTCAATGTCGTAATAGATTATTATTAACTGGTACTCCAATTCAAAATTCAATGCAAGAATTATGGGCATTATTACATTTTATTATGCCCTCCTTATTTGATTCACATGATGAATTTAGTGAATGGTTTTCTAAAGATATTGAAGCTCATGCTCAATCAAATACAGAATTAAATGAGCAACAATTACGTCGTCTTCATGTCATTTTAAAACCATTCATGTTACGTCGTGTTAAAAAGAATGTTCAATCAGAATTAGGTGATAAGATTGAAATTGATCTATATTGTGATTTAACAAATAGACAACAAAAGTTATATAAGATGTTAAAATCTCAAATATCTATAATGGATCTTATTGAAAAGGCAACAAGTGGTTCAGATGATAATAATCAATCATTAATCAATTTAGTCATGCAATTTAGAAAAGTTTGTAATCATCCTGATTTGTTTGAAAGAGCTGATGTTACTTCCCCCTTTGCATTTGTTAAATTTGCTGAAACTGGTTCATTATTAAGAGAAGGAAATGTATTAGACATGGCATACTCTACTAAGAATGAAATTCAATTCAATTTACCAAAATTAATTTATAGAGAATTACTCTCACCTTCTGAAAATAATAATGTTGATATTCATAATCATGAATTATTTCATAAGTTCAACATTTGGAATCCAAATTATATTAAAGAAAATTCAAAAAATATTAATAATGATGTATTTAATTGGTTAAGATTCGTTGATAAAACACCAAATCAAATTGTTAAAGTAAGTAGAAGAAATGTCCTAGAAAGAGCAATTGATTTACGAAATTATACTCATAATAATAATAATAATAACGATGATGATGATGCGTTTGAGATTGAAAATAGTTCCTTTAACATCTTTAAATCATCTCAAATTAAGAATCCTCAAATTCCTATTCAATTGAAAGAAATTAGAACTACTGTATATCATAATGATTATCTAAATGTTCTAGATACATCGGATTGTCAAAATGCTAATGCTCCACCAATAGAAATCAATTGTTCTGATAAGACTTTCATAAATAATAGACAGTTGGAACTATTTAATCCATATATTAAACAAGCATTGTCTCCATTATCATTAAATACTCAACTTGATTTAATCAATAAGCATGTTCCAATTGATCAATTTCCAAAGGCAGAAATGTTACCACCATCCCTAAATAATAAGACAGGTTATACAGGTATCAAAATGCCATCAATGAATAGATTTATTACTGATTCCACCAAATTATCCAAATTAGATCAATTATTACCAGAATTAAAGAGAGGTGATCATAGAGTATTGATCTATTTCCAAATGACTAGAATGATGGATCTTATGGAAGAATATTTGACATATAGGCAATATACTTATATTAGATTAGATGGATCCTCAAAATTGGATGATCGTCGTGATTTAGTTAATGATTGGCAAACTAGACCTGAAATATTCATATTCCTATTATCAACCAGAGCTGGTGGGTTAGGTATCAATTTAACTGCTGCTGATACTGTCATCTTTTATGATTCTGATTGGAATCCAACCATTGATTCACAAGCTATGGATAGAGCCCATAGATTGGGTCAAACTCGTCAAGTTACTGTTTATAGATTATTGGTACGTGGTACTATTGAAGAAAGAATGAGAGATCGTGCTAAACAAAAAGAACATGTACAACAAGTTGTTATGGAAGGTAAATCAACTGAACAACAACCTGTTGGTTTCCAAAAGCCTTCAAGAGAAGTTGCCCTTTGGTTATTGGACGACGATACTGCTGATCAAGTTATAAAGAATAAACAAATTGCTGAAGAAGAAAAGAGGTTAAAGAAGCTATCAAAAGCAGATTCAAAAAAGAATAAGAAGTCGAATATTGAAGATATGTATCATGAAGGAGAAGGAAATTTTGATGATGGTACTGGTACTCCATCAACACCTATTCCAAAATAACTTATTATAATAAAAGTTTAGGTTATCTTCAAAACAAGAAGAGGGATCCTATATGATATTTTATTAATACCCATATTATATATATTATTATTATATTAATACATAAGAACAATTTCTAGTATGAATTTTTAAGCAATGGATAAGAATGAGCACTTTCAATGAGTTTTTCAACAAGTAAATCAACGATTTCTTTTTCTATAATTTCATTTGGGATATTTCTGTAATGTCTCTTTTTATGATCAATAATGGATTTCAACATCTTATAACTTGTCTTTACCTTGTCAAATTGAGTTAATTTACCTAAGTTTTGTGTCTTTAGTGAATTAATCCATGATTCCTTTCCCCTTGGGTCAGAGCCAATATAGTGACTTGTTAATATATAACTTGTTAATTCAATCCATAATACGATATTTTTAAAACCTGATGAATGAGCTAAACGTATTTGATTGATGAAATATTCGAATACTTGATCTTCACCAATCAATTCAATCACTGTAGACAATAGCTTCAGGTCATAACTTGGTAATAAAGTGGCTTGATTCCAATTTATTAATAATTGTACTTGATTGTTTAATAACTCTAATGGGGTTGGAGCAACCATTTGTCTCTTGCTTAAATTTGCAGATCCTATTATTGATGAATGTGGGTTGTTTATATTATTGATAGTTACCTGACTATTCAATGCTTTGACCAATAGGGAGCTAGGATTGATTTCAAAGAATCCAATATCCTCCGTTAGGCTTCTATGATTGTTTAAGCTTTCTAACATCAATGGATCAATTCTAACGGTTGCAGCAAAATTTCTATCAATATCATAAAATAATTGAAATAAAGAGGAATTGAATAGAGACATGACTAATTTATGAATATAAACAGATTCATCACTTAATTGAGAAGGATAAGTTAATGTTTTGATTAAATTAACAAATATATAACCATCTTGTTGTCTCCAAAGATAATTTTCAGACCATGATATGATACCAACTATCATACTTAGCAAAAATGGTTGTAAGAAATATTCAAGACCACCTTTTGCAGTTTCAATATCTAATATTTCTTGTTTGCAACTGATAAATGCCTGTTGGAAAATAATTGGGAATATTTGAAAACATTCTTCAACTGTTGATGAGCTTAATAGATCATCAGAAATTCCACCAGAATCAAATAAAGCAGTTATCCAAGAATTCAATAGATCTGATTTGTGATTGTCTAGCTTGATTTGATTTAGATCCGTACCTAAACTTAACAGATAATCTATACAAAATGATTTATCATTGAATTGATCTTTTAGTGAGATTAATTGGCTTAATGTGATTGAATAAGTCTTAGATATATATATGAATGATAATAATAAGATACCGAATGATAAATAATTATCTTGGAAATTTAAATCGTCATCCAAATCTTCATTAGTACCATTTAATGATTTTTTATTCCAGTTATCTAATAAGTGCATTATTGGTTTCAATATTTTTAATGGGGAAATATGGAAAATAACAACGTTCAAAGCATTTGGAGAAACACAAAGTGCTAATGCCAGTCTATAAAGATGAGGCATATCATCTAATTGAATAAAACTCAAGATTTGTTCATAGATTAAATTCGAAATTAACGCCTGTTTCGTACCTTGGAAATCTTCAATTAGATTGAGAAACTCTAGTAAACCTGAATCTTCTAATGAGATGAATTCAACATTGATATCGACAAGAGTTCTTTGGAATCTATCCTGAACATTTATTGGTTCTGGGTTAATACCATCGTAGACATCATCATTTTTAGGTAATGGTTTACTATCAGCAGCAGCATCTGCCTTTAATACTGTATTATATGAGATTGGGGTTAATAAACCAAGAGCAATGCATGCTCTTAAGAATTCATGCCTTATATCAATAGCAGTTGAAGGGAAAGAGGAAAATATATCATCTTCGTCGTCATCAATATCCATAGCATTACCACCATTAGCTGTTGTTAAATTGTTACCATTATTATTAACAGCAATGGTGGCAGTAGTAGTAATAATGGAAGCACCAGAAGTAGTAGTGGTATTAGAGTTATTAGGAATTGTGCTATTATTGTTATTGGCGTTAATACTATTAGTGGTATCGTTATTTGGATTATTATTTGCAGATGGAGATCCAGTTGAATTAATTGAATGTGATGTCAATGTTTTAATAATTTTAATGATCTTAGAATCAACTAAATTCAAGGCATTTAGGAGGCAAGATTCAATGTTTTTAATATTCAATTGTTTTATTAATAATGGTAATCTTTTACACATAAACAATTTACAATTTTTAATAAATATTGAATTTAGATCATTATTTTGAAAAGCAATAGCGATTGTTTCAAATGTACAAGTGATCAATTCGTTCAATATATTTTGATTTGTCTTTATCTTAATGAAATGTTCAAAAGAATTCAAGAAATTATCACTATTGGTTGTCCAATTATGAATGGTTTGATTCAACCAAATATATCTTGGTAATTTATTAGCCTTTAAAAAAATTGAGGAATGATTATGTGTCAAAGCAAAAGATGATGAGGATGCAGATGACGCTGATGTCGATGAAGAAGATTGATAAGTTGAATTCAATAGCAATAGTGATGATGTATTATTTGTATTAGTTGAAGCTAATGAAGAAGATTGTTGATTAGCAGAGGATCTATTTTTTCTAATTACCTTATTAAAATTTATATCTAAATCTTCACCTAAATGATGATTAATTTGCTTGGTTTCATTAATGAAATGAATTAATAGATCTACCTGTGATTGACTATAAGAGGTTTCAATAGAAATCTTTGAAAGGAAAAAATTCAATAATGAACCCATAGACTGTAATAATTTATGATAATAATGAGGATTATTTTGAATATCAAGTATATGTTTCACTTGTATATTAAAGGAGGAAAGAATATCATTAATCTCAAATGAATTAAATGGTAATGTTGTTGGTAAATTATTAGAAGTATTATTAAGATTTGTTGATACATTTGAAGTTGAAGATTTAGTTAATTTACATAGTTGATTCTTAGATGAATTTATTATCAATAATTGATTAGGAATGGTCATATTTGATAAATGAGTCATAATATTGGAGAATTTCAGACAAGTTGATTGATCTATCAATGAACAATGTATGATATAACTTATCAATAATGGATTTAATTCATTTTGAACTGTTAAAAGGTGTAATAGATCATTATTAGTGATTGGCTTTTTATGATTCAATTGTTTCACTAATGAGACAAATACTTCATTGGATACTCTTCTTTTGATACATAGATCCACCAATTTGTTAAATTGCAACTCCTGACTCATCATGCGATGCACACTGATCAAGTATATTCACAACAATTATAACTTGTCTTTAACCATTTAATAGTTACAAAGTTTATAAAAGTCAAAATTTTGAAATTTGCACTTACAAAAACACAGTCACGTGACAAATTTGGATAATAAAAAAAACATAAAACTGGAAAATTTCGTTGATTTTTTTTAATAGTAAAAACTTGAAAGTGTAATAAGCACAATTAATCTAAGATATATATATATTTCTTTAGTTATATATAAATAAGTTGTCATGTTTATGAGATTTAATTTGCTAACCACTGCTAGCAGAATAACTAGAGTATCCAATGCCACTCCATTATCCACATCAATATCCACATCTAAATTCACATCTTCATTCATTAGATTTGTAAATTTAGATCATAGTACAAGTTTACCTATTAGTAATAATGTTGATGTAACAACATTAGAAGGAGAATTAAGAAAGAGACAAGTACCAAAGATACCAAATCCTACAAAGAGATTTCCAAATATTGAAACATTTTTAACAACTATTGGTAAAAAATCTGTTGAACATGTTGAAACATTTGAAACTTGGGAAAATTTATTTAATTTTAGTATTAAAGAAATGGAAGAGAAAGGTTTAACAATTCAACAAGCCAAATATATTTCAAAGAAATGTGAAGATTTTAGATTGGGTAGAAAGATATTTGAAAGTAAAGTTCCAAAGAGAAGATATGGTGGTTATTATAAGAGAAGATCAGTATTGGGTAAATTAAAGTCAGAAGCTAATTCAAAGAAGGCAAAAGCTAAATTAGCTAAACAACAAGAGAAATATAAGGAACAAGAATTATTATAAGCTGCTTTTTTCAAAAAAAAATTTTTATAATTGAGAGTTTTGATAGATAGATAAATAAATTTGTACATATGTTATCATTATTATTATTGTTATTGTTCTTATAATAATTGTTGTTATATTGAAATATTAGTAGTATCTAAAAGTTTTTGCTGTTGTTATTATTGTTGATTATGAGGATGAGAATGTAGTTTATAATATTCATCAATAGCAATTTTTAATTCATTAGCTTCTTTAAACATTTCAATATCAGTTCTTGGATATCTATCAGAATCGGGAATTGGTACATATGGATCACGATTTAAATATTCTTCCTTTCTCTTAAAGAATTCTTCATAAGCATTATTTAAATCATTTGAAGAATCATTCATCATTTCATAAATCTTATCACCAAAATTATTTAACCTATACCTTGGAATCAGATGAGTATGTAAATGAGGTATCGATTGACCAGCCTCTGGACCATCTTGAATTGCAATATTTAAAGAATCAGCCTTATAATGAAATTCAATAAATTTATGAACCTTTTGAATGGTTAACATATAATCAATACTTTCCTCCTCTGTTAATTCTTTTAACCTTATACATTGTCTTAATGGTACTACTAATACATGACCTGGTACTAATGGTTTTAAATTAACAAGAGCAAAAGTATGATTTGTCTTATAAAAGACTTGATCATTAACGACAAATTTAGCAAAATGTATTAGTGGTTTTGACATTAATGTTTATATTCTATTCTATTCTATTGTATCTTATATATCTGTATATATGTATATATGATTAATTCAATTCAACTTTCATTAGAAATGTTTATAGGTTAATACAAAAAGCGACTATAAAATAAGAAAATTGTGTATGGCAGAATATTTACTGGTTTTTTTCAAAATATAAATTTAATGAGTAAAATCAAAAAATCAAATTACTAAATATTCAATTAGCATTAGTGAATTGATGTTCAATTATTTATCAAATCTTATAAACTATACATCATCAAATATGGCAGCTAATCCAACTTATTTAAAGAAAGCTCAAGAATATATTGATTCAAACCCATACTTTATGATTTCTAAATCATGGTGTCCAGATTGTCATTATGCCATTGCAATTTGGAAGAAATATGGTGTATTATCTAAATTAACCATTCTTGAATTAGATAAATTACCAAATCAAAATGAGGCCTTTGAATTAGAAAAGGCATTTACTCAAATTGCTGGATCTAAATGGGTTCCAACTATATGGTTTAATGGTAAAAGATTTGGTACTGAACAAGATTTAAAGAAATTAGAAAGTTTTGATAAGACTGAAG
>JAJMFI010000133.1:0-30535 GCA_030574595.1 Ruyongia chambardii
TTTGTAAGAATAAAACACCGTTGATAGAACCGAAGTTTTGGATAATACCACCCTTTGGAACAAACATGGTAGTTAAAGTAATCCAAGTACCAATAGCTAAGAAAATACCTAAGATAATAGACATACCCCATAGTCTTGGTAAGTTCCATTTAACTGGTTTTGGTGAATAAGGAGCATTATCATAAGCAATGGCTAAAGTTGCAACATCAGCAAAAATAGCAATGAAAACAACTAAATCAATGTTTAAGGAATCATTTAAAATAGCAATCCATAAACCTAAAAAGATTTCTAAATGTAAGGATAAAGCAATACGGTAAACAACATAAGAGTACATTCTGTGGAAAATTTGACGGGAAGTCTTTAAAGCATCAATAATGGCAGATAAACCTGGAGCTAAGAAAACAATATCAGCAGCTGAACGAGCAGAATCAGAAGCACCTTCGACGGCAATACCAGTATCAGCCTTCTTTAAAGATGGAGCATCGTTAACACCATCACCAGTCATGGCAACTAAGTAACCTCTTTGTTGTAAGATTTCAACAACATTATATTTATGTTGTGGGAAAACTTCAGCAAAACCATCAGCATTTTCAACAAAATCAGCAATTTCAGAACCTGGCATTGAACCAGCACCACCTAAACCTAAACGTTCAGCATTGTAAATATTAGTACCTAAACCTAATTGACGACAAGTTTCCTTAGCAATACCAACGGCATCACCAGTTAACATTTTAATTCTTAAACCTAAATGCTTAGCTTCGTTAACAGTCTTAGCAGTGTCGTGTCTTGGAGGATCCATACATGGCATAATACCTAAGATTTCCCAATGACCTTCACCTCTCTTTCTAGCAACACCTAATGATCTGAAACCTCTTGAGGCATATTCAGCAACTTGGTTTTCATAAGCTTCATGAACTTCTTCTGGAATTGGATGATCTTCTTCAACAGTCTTTAAAACGAATAATGGAGCACCTTTAACACAAATGATTCTTTCACCTTCTGGGGATTCAACAATGGCAACAACCTTCTTAGAAACAGGATCGAATGGATGGAATTCTAAGACTTTGTACTTAGTTAAAGCAGCCTTAGCTCTTGGGTAGGAAATTAAAGACTTTAAGAAAGCTTTATCAATGGCATCTAAACCCTTCTTCTTTCTTGAAGCAGCTAAACAGGCAGTTAACATTAAGTCATCGGCATCAACACCAGAAACAGTGTATGGTTCATGTAAGGATAATTTATTCTTAGTTAAGGTACCAGTCTTATCAGAACATAAGATTTCAACACCAGCTAAGGATTCAATGGCAGATAATTTTTGAACAATGGCTTGTTTCTTAGCTAAGTAAGCAGCACCGACAGCCATGGTAGTAGTAACAACAGCTGGTAAACCGACTGGAACACCAACAATGGTAATAGCTAGAGTATATCTTAAAATTCTAACAATCTTGTTTGTTCTATAGAATGATGAGGTCCAGACTAATAATAAAGTAACAATAACTAAGACTAATAAAATAGTACCAATACCGTTTAAGACTTCAGTGAAATGACCTTGACCACCGGAAGCCTTGTTAACTAAAGCAGCAGCTCTACCGACGAAAGTGTTATCACCAGTAGCAGTAACAATCATATAACCTTCACCTCTCTTAATAGTAGATGAGGAGAAAACGTTATCACCGAAATGCTTATCAACGGCTAAAGATTCACCAGTTAAAGCAGATTGATCAACTTGTAAGAAAACTTCTTCAGTAATTAATCTACCATCAGCTGGAATAACAGTACCATCTTCTAATTGTAAAATTTCACCTGGAACAATTTCATTAGCTGGAATTTCAATTAATGAACCATCTCTAATAACAACAGCACTGTGAGCTAAAGTCTTTTTTAATTCTTCGACAATAGAACCAGCTTGATATTCTTGAATAAAACCGACAGCGGCATTTAACATTAATAAACCTAAAATAACACCAAAATCAACCCAATCTTCTAAACCAGCAGCTAAGATAGCAGCGGCTTCCATAACGAATTGAATTGGACCAATAAAGAACATTAAGAATTTAATGGCTAAGTTTTCCTTTTCTTCAGACATTTGATTTAAACCATATTTCTTTCTTCTCTTTGAAACTTCATCAGATGATAAACCATAAGATGGATCAGTTTGTAATAATTCATCTGGAACTGGTCTGGCAGATGCACCAGCATCATCATCATCACCATCGGCTTCTTCATCGTCTCCACCGTGGTCTGATTGTAAATCTTCGATCAATTGATCAATATCTTCATCTTCATCATCTGAAGCGGCAGCTGGGGCCTTTTCATGTGTTGGTTCTGTTGATGACATTTCTAAAGTTAAAAAAAAATTTAATTGTTAGTATATATAATTGAATCAATTAGATGAATATATATCCAAATTCAAGTTGTAACTAAGCATTGTGTTTTTCATTGTGAAGTTTTCAATCATTTCATTTGCAAAGTAATCTCAATTTCAATTAGGTAAATGAAGAGAGGCTGATGATTAAGGAGGAAAAAAACGTTGAACTGAAAATAGATGGATGAAGAAAATTTAAAAAAAAAAAATAAACAAAAAAAAAATGAAAAAGGATGAAATTGGTGTTGAATGTAAACAAACAATACCAGAAGAAAAAAAAATAGATAGCAAACAACAGATGAATTGGAATATGGATAGAAAGAGATAGAAAGCATATAAAGAATAACAAGAGTCATTCAATTGCACACTAGCAACAATTATAACAATAATAGCAATAACATACTGGTAATGTAGTATCAATGATATCAAATAGCAAAAAGTACAATCAATGTAAGAAAGAGAAAAAGGGAAAAAAAAAGTTGGGAATATCCATTTTATTTATCTATGGTCTTAAACTCAACGAGCCAGCGCCGAAAAGGAAAAAAAGAAAATAGAAAAAAAAAATGGATGCCAAAATTAAAAAAATAAAAAAAAAATAAAAAAAACTCGACAAAAAAAAATAAAAAAAAAATTCCTCAAAATTTGAACAAGAAAAAAAAAACAAAAGAGACAAATTTAATTGGCCAATGTTTCCCCAACCAGCCTAATCAAGCCTAAATCCAGACCAAAAAGGTTAGTGTGGGCCTCACAGATTCGGAAGCGCACTTGCCGGATTAAGATTGAAAGATTCTCTTCTCTTCTACTCTTTCAAATATTGACACTATCAATAATTGATTGGCAGAATATGAATATGTGGTTGTAAAAACTAGTAGTAGTGACTTAGGTATTAATTGTCCTTTTAAAATCTATCTCTTTTGCTTTATTCTCTTCTCTTTGCTATTTGTTCAGTGTGTTGAATGTACTCTTTATCCAATATTGATATCTCTTCATCTTCCTTCCATCCTCAATTTGATCCATTTTGCAAACTAATACTCATCTGTGTTTTTTTTCTTCTGCTCTAATTTCTTCTCTTATCAATTTTTGAAAAAAAAAAAAAATTCATGGCAAAAAAAAATAATCTCCCTAACAACCATATAATTTTGTATAATCAAAATGAAAATGGTCAAGGTCAAAATTTTAGCCAATTGCCGTTTAAAATAGCTCTTATATTATTTAATTGATTAGAATTGATATAATGATTGATAATTGATATTAATGAATAATTGATAATGATTGATAATGATGCAAACTGTAGCTTTGAAAAACTTATTATGGATATATGGATTTGAATATTGTTTTTAAATAAAAAAAACAAAAAATAACTTACTTATTAAATTGTTACCTTCTTGAACTTAAAAACACTAAAACTTTGATTATAAATGGGTATTATATTAATTAAAGATTGTTAAAATTTAAAGGTCTTTTAAAAAAAAAAAGTATTAATTAGTTATTATAAATGGAAATTATTCAATAATTTTATTTATTTATAATATTAATAATTAGTATGATTATTATATTTTTTTTTTTTATTAAACCTGATATTTATTAATAATCTTAAAGAATATGAAAATTAATTATTAAGGATAAAAAAGAATTAGATATAGTGTTTAGTACTTTTAATATAGTAAAAGGGAACAATATAAGTTGTGTCTAACAAAATAAAAGAAATAAAAAAGAGAGGAAGAAAGAAAAGAGAGATATTAATTTGATTTTTTGAAATAAAGAGAATTACAATTATTTATATAAGTTTTTTTACAATTAAATGAATGGAAATGAAAATGAATTAATTAATAAAATAAATAAAATAAATAATTAATTACCGTATTAATCGTTTATCTTAATTTTTCTATACAAAGTAAATTAATAACAATAATTTCTAATATATGAAGGGTGGATGTTTATAAATTTCGAAATTTGGTAATAAAAATTAAAAATTAAAAATTAAAAAAAAAAAAAAAAAGCTCGATAGTAGTAATTAATAATAATAATAATAAATACAAATAATAATAAATAAAATAAGTACAAATTAATAAAAAGTTTACCACATAATTAGACTTTCTTTTGACTCTTGAGACTTTTGAGCGATAATTCTCAAAATAAAAATATTTACGGGACAAATATTACTGCTTGTTTTTGCGTAATTATTTAGATAAACAATTTTGGGACAAATATATTATATAACCTATCTATTTAAATTTTCTCAATTATAATTTCTTTTCAACATATCTAATATAATATCATTATTTGATGAATTTAAATTCCTTTTCGATTTAGTAGTACATATAGTTAACCGGTATATTTCTATATATATTTTTTCATCTTCTTTAATTATGAATATAATATAGTATAATGTTGAAGAGAGATCTTTTTTAAAAAGTTAAATCCATTGGGCTTCCGAGGCTCTTAATAACTCAAAAAGTCAAAAGTTTAAAAAGGTAAATCGGTTGTGGCCAACATCAATTAACACACTCAAAGGTAAGTCTACGTCACAGAATTTTTATTTCATTTTATTTTATTTTATTTTATTTAATTGGAAAAGTAGAAGAAAAAAGAAAAAAGAGTAATAAAGATAAAAAAGAATAAAATTAGTCCCAAAAAGTCGGTAGACAGACGGTTGACGGTAGACGGTAGACGGACGGTGATATTAGGTTTTTATCGCTAGTTCAAGGTAATTAAAAACTTATATTATATTATATTTTTACTCAATAGACATATGGAATAGGTATTTTAGAAAGAGAACGAACGGCAAGTTTTAATACCTATTGAATTTGTATTTATATTTGATTTGAATTAATATTCAATACATACATGTATGATATACATTGACTAAATAGATAGTAAAAAAGTCTCTCAAACCGGGAAGAATTGTATAGTTTATAAAGCGATATGCTTTTTTTTTTCCCTCTATTATTATTATACATTTTAAAATTTATTTTTCAATTATATGTTCTATATATTGATGAATTAAATGTGATACAATTACTTATAATTGATATAAATTTAAATTTTAAATTATATCATTAAAAAGTTCAATTAAATATCTATATAATTTCTCGAAGAATAATCTTTTAATCAATTAATTATAATTCTTTTTGATATCTTTAATTTCTTTCAATATAACTCTTTTTCAAAAAAAAAGCTACAACTGACAAAAAACAAAAATTACTTAAATATCTGCTTATTCAAAAGTAAAAATTATAAATTAAAAACATGTAAAGAATATATACAGTTTAGTATAATTGTTACTATTATTATTATACTTAAATTACTTAAATTACTTAAATCACTTAAAATACTTATGAATAATATCATAAGTAGAAATTTTAATTCGCAAATATCTTTAAATTTATTAAGCGGGTTTACAAATATGTTACTTATACCCGATTATGACTAAATGTACCTTTTATTACGATATTTATCATAATAATAGTAATTCAATTTATTAATTTCTTATTAATTATAGTATATACGTTGTGCAGTCTCATCTCTATGTCTCTCTTCTCTCTACTCCTTTAGTAATCTATTCATTCTGTCTCTTAATTACTTGCGACTTTTTAGTTTTTGACGCTCATTAGCTCTCTAATCATTGAAAAATGATTGGAAAGAAATAAAAAAAATAAAAAAAAAGATTCATCCGGCAGCACCGGTTTAAAAAACAAAGCGAGTTACCGATCAACCTCTTTTTGTAATTACTACTAATCTCTCTATTTGGACGATATGAACTATATTACTCTATAAGGATAAAATACTAACGTAAATGTTACCATAGTAATTACTAATTCTAATTAATTCCAATTATTATTGTCGTCGTTGTTAAGGGCTTCCTTTGAATTGTGAGTTTAAACTTATAATTGATTGCCGCTTAATGATTAATAATAATAATAATAATTAATTTCTTTATAAACGGTACTTTTTAACTTTTATACTTATAAGTATTACGTTTTTAAAATTGAATAAATTATACATAGTATAATATATATTGAGTTATTCAATGCGATATATAATAAGACTAATAGTATTATAGGCTATAGTATTAAATTTATTTAATATTTGCAATTGAAACCTTTTTTCTAAGTTGTATATTTGTACATTTGTTGTATATTGTAAACGGTACCTTAAATAACTCATGTTAATTTTGATAGTATAAGCTACTTTTATGATAACCAAATATATCTATGAAGTATATATACTTTAATTACAAAGATTATTATTATTATACTTATCATCTTATCAATCGATAATTGAATTTGTATAAATTTGATATATAAGATATTGAAAAAGAAGCTATTTATTTGAAATTACCGCGTTAAAAATTATTGTGGATTAGGTCTATATATCTATCTTTAATTTACTCAATAAATCCTCACTTACTATTTTCTAAAATGTCCCCAATTTGAATATAAATTAGAAGAATTGAAGAATTAAAAAAAAAAAAAGAGTTCGATGAGTTTTGCGAGGAAATATTATTGTGGACACTTCCTAATCTGGAATCTGCCATTTTTGGCATAAAATTACAAAGATGAAAAAAAAATGATAGTCTTTTTTTGCTTATCAATTTATTTAATCTTTTCAATTCTTTTCTTTTTCTTCTCTTGTTATATATATATCTATCTGTATTTGTTAAATTGAAAATTAAAATATTTATTGATAACCACTAAGTTTAACTAATGCTTGAAGTGTAATAAATCTATTCAATCATAAGAGTCACAGGTTAGGACTTTTAATTAATGAGGAGTAAAAAATAAAGATTAAATAGAAGTTATTAATTAGTGTTGTTTAAATTAGTTAGTCTATTATAATTCATGACCAAATCTTAATTCTTGGTTTACAATTGATTATACAATTATCTTAATCAAAATTTATATATATAGTTCGGTACAGATAAATCAATTCCAATTCTTCTATTTGCTTTTACTGTTCTTTTCTATGTTAGTAAGTTTTCTTAGTATTTTGTATTCCTTTTTGATGCCTTATTATAACCATTTACATTACCAAGTAATTTATACTTTTAGTAACAAGTAGTGATATCAATTAATAAGATTTTAGTATGAATAATGATAAGAATTTATAAAACTAAGTGTGAATGATATCAATTAATTTATAAGATTAAGTATGAATTATATCAATTGATAAGCTTGAGTAGGAATTAAATGATAAGAGTCTTTCAAAAGAGAAACACTCTGATATTGAAGAATTACTTACAATTACTACAATATAGTTGTACAAATTAATAGTAATTCTACTTAATTATATAATGAGAAATTAAGAAACTAATTAGAATGCATAAGTTAGAAATATATAGTTTAATCAATTTAAAACTAGCAAACGAATAAATAATATAGAAAATCATTATTCTCCAATATTGAAATAACTTCTATGCATAACGAGGAAGTACAATAGAGTAACATATTATTAATATTATTATTATTTATTAATTTACTGTTTAACAACTATGATCATATCAAATTTCATATCAATTTCATATTTATATATGGCTGACTCAAGATGATTATGTACGGCTGTAAATTTTTTTAAAAAAAAAAAGAACGCTGAAAGAAATTGGGCGGGAAGTGCACGTGCAGACTCTTGTAGTTATAGTTATAGTTGTTATCCAATGTTCTATTAATCATTTACATGTATTGCGTTATATTGTATTGTGTATTGTATTGTATTGGATTATATTATATTATACTGTAATATATTACACTTAAATAAGCTATATATATTATAATGATCCACTATTAAATTAAAAAGAAAACTTAAATATTGAGAAAATTTTGAGTAAAGAAATATTTAGGCTTTTAATAGTAAATCAATTATCTATTAAGAGTCTATATGAGATATTAAGAAAAGAATCAATTGATTATATCAGAATTCAGAACTGATATATATAAGCTATGTATATCTTTAAATGATCAGAAAAGAAGGTTAAGACTAGAAGACTAGTAAAGTATTAAAGAGTAAGAAAAGAATTTACTGGTCTTTCCTCTTACTAATCATAATAGCCACTCCTCACCAACCACCAATCACCAATCACTTATCAATAATCAATAATTAATGTGATAGTAAAAATCCTTAAAAACCGCCATACCAATAACCAGCATTCGGCCAATTTATCTAAACTGGTAATAAAGACCGAAACCAGCCAAAAAAAAAAAAAAAAAAAAAACCTTAGAGATAGAGAGACCAGAGGAATTGAAAACTGAGGGAGATTTTCTTGTAAATTATAAAATATTTCTTTTCAACAACTTCGTAACTTCGCCATTTCCAGCGCCAAAATACAGAAAAACAAAATTAACAATTGCACTTGGCTGGATAGTACATTGGGACATATAGGGACATTAGACACAGTAGAATTTTAGGACACGTCTCCACCTGTGGTCTCAGAGTGTACCTTTCGCCAATGTCTCGGTCTTGTTTGAGGGACTAGTCTACAACTTCATTTATTTTATTCTTTTATTGAGTAGTTACTATTTAATTAGTATTACTAAGAGAATATTTGTCAGTAGTAATGTTGAATTTCCCTTATCGCCATTTAATACTATCATAGATCAATTTATATTTATCTATTATAAAAATATGATGTTCATTCAATAATGCCCAAACTTAAACTCTTCAATATACTAGCTTATAAGCAAACAAGACTTGTATTCGTTTTGTTCAATTGGGGATTATTTTCTCGTTTGTTTGTTTATTTACTTATTTGTTTGTTTATATTTCCTTCTTTGTTTTGATGAATAAATAATTGATTAATCTTGATTGACTACTTTTTTGTAATATTGGTTTCAGCTTTTCCAATTGATCCGAAATTTGTGTATGTATTTTTTTTTTTTTAAAGATTATATTCAGTATATGTTTTTTTTGTGCTTAACTATACAATTTTGAACTAATATTAAGTATACTTGATCTTACGATGATTATACATACATATTAAGATAAATAATCTTAAACAGGGTTACTAATGTTATCATATATGAATAAACAATTTTCATTCAAATATTAAAAATATCTTGAAGCTCTTTAATCATTGATTCATATTTTATCATAGTGTAACTATCTACACTTATTTTGCCGTAACTTCGGGTATATATATACTACTACTTACTCACTCAGAGTATTGTATGAAGTATATATTTATCGACATAAAGATAGTTTATACAACACTATATAATACATCTTCTCAATTCAAACTCCTCATTATGAATATATACATATGTATGTATCTCTGTAGTTATATATATAAATATCTTATACGGGTACCGATGTTTAATTGACTATAATAGTTATAAATTATAATTTATAAATTAAAAATTGTGATATACTATGAATATTAAGAGTAGTATATACATGTACATATATTGACAATTAATTTGAATTCAGGAATTGATTGTTCCGCTATTAATTCATGCTTTAATCAAAATAACTATAATTTATGAATATAGTTTATGTATTAAATAAATCTAATACATGAATTATAGGCTCATTACTTTGTTAACTAGCCGTTTTATCATTATTAATATTCTTCATATCTAAATTAATTATGGTTTAACAATTATTGCTCAGTTAAGTCTTTATAAAAAAACCTTTCATATATAATTATTCATATATTCAATAATAATAGCAATTCAATTTAACTGTTTTCAGTGACAAATTAGGTACATACTACATACATTAATTACATTTACATCTATTATTACTAGTTTTGAAAAATTTAAATAGATAACCAATTAAAGTAATACATTAACCTAATTAGGTCAATTATCAAGTATAATAATAACAATAGTAATAATAATAATGAAATTATAAGTCTAATTTCAACCTGATTATCCCATAGATGCAAGGACAAGTCCAGGGATCAATATCGTTTTACCTTTTCTTTCTTTTTCAATTTTGATTTTGATGACAAGTGAAAAGTATTGAAAAATTCAAGACATCTCTCTTACTCTTCCAATCTTACCGCTAGAAACTAATCAAAAACTTTTTTTTCATCTGTTTGTTTGTAATTATCTTTATTAGTATCATTTTATTGTTTATATTTTTTAGTTTAAGTTGTTTACCTTTATGCTCATTTTGTAAATAGATTGACTTCTCATATTAAATATTGCAAAAATTGCATGATATTAGGTGGTTTAATATTATACTGTATGAATTATGAGTTCATGATTTTGTTGTATAATGATTTTATTATATGTTTGTTACTTACTTACTTAAATTTCTTTCCTAAAAAATCCAATAAAAGTAGTGAATTTATATACAACTTACAATTTAGTATAAGTTAAATAAATAATCTATTAATCATCTAATCACATAACATTATAATGATAATTTGCTATTAATGAAACAAAGAAGAAGTCAAGGTAATCACAATATCATTATAATTTAAATTAAATCATATAATTCAATATTATAAATAGGCATGATTTAATATAATATCTCTATAATTTTATTTGTATGTATAAATAGATTACTATCAGTTTGTATTAATCATTGCTCACATTATCATTGTTCCTACTATCATTGTCATTACCATTATTCATATTAGTATTAGGATCATCATCAATAGTTCTTTCATTTCCATTATCGTTATTACTAATATCATTATTAATGTTATCATTGACACTGCTATTATCATTGTCATTGCTATTATCATTGTCATTGTTATTATCAACATTACTATTTTCATTGTTATTAGCAGTATTAGGGGTAGGAGTTGCAGTAGTGGCACTAGCAGTAGTATTGGAGGTAGGAGGTGCAGTATTAGCAATAGAACCAAATCCTCTTGCTATTCTTGCCAATAATAACCTACTTGATCTCTCAAAGAATGATTCATCAGTATTATTATCAAGATTGACGGTTTCCACTCCTGTTTCAGTTCTTCTACTCATAACTCCTGTTGCAAATGCTTGATTCATTATATCAAGAGCATTATTGGTTGATGGATTCACCACTGGTCTGGATGTGAAAAATGGAAGTCCACCCATTCTACCATCTCTTAATCCACCACTACCATTACCACTATTACTATTATCACTATTTCCACTAGTCGTGGAAGTTCCATATCTTATTGGTCTTCCCATATTTGTAGTGTTACTAATCGAATCATTGATAGATGGTGAAACAGCAGTCATTGTGGTTCCTGAACTATCTAATGAGATTATTAATGGTCTTCTACCAGAATTACCCATCATTTCAGCAATATTTGGTAAATTGATTCTACTTGGAGGTAATGATCCACTAGTATCTTCTGATACCTTTCGACGACATAATGGACATGTCATATGTTCTTTAACCCATTCATAAAGACAACTACGACCAAATATATGACCACAAGGAAGAACAACTGGAATATGTTCATATGCTTCATTCTCCTTTATTCCAGTAGTTGTATTATGTTCATGATTCTCACTGAGTAGATCTGTAGATGACGGTATTGCTGTTGTATTTATTGTTCTTGTTGTTTCTTCATCATATGATTCTAAATTTGAAGTGGATCTTAATCTAGATAAGCTTGGTCTCTTTCTTCTAGGACCATCATCATTATTAACATCAGAGTTATCATCTCTTAGTCGTTTACCATTTTCATTGATTGTGGTGGTTTCTTTTTCATTATTCCCTTGTTCTTCATTATTTTTATCAGGTATGTAATCTTCAAAACAAATTGGACATCTTTTATCTTCAACTTTTGAAGTTTTCTGTATTGGAAATTCATTAAATTTCTCTTTGGACATACCAGTAGTTCTTCTTATACCAGCAGCAATTGCACTTATAGCAATAGAAGCTGCAAATTCAACAAGACTATGCAGTTCAGTATTTCTTGCACTTGATGGAATATCAGGAACACTCAATACTAATGTTCCTATTCTATTATTATCACTTGGAGTAGCAGTCGAGGTATTTTGACCAGATACACCATTCATCGTAATGTTACCACTTTCATCAATTTGATATTCATAATTGACAGATATTATCATGTTTCTCTGAGTGAATTCATCAGTTCCAGAATCGTTTGATGATTCTGATGGATTTGTATTACCTGCATTTGTTGGAGATATATTTGTTGGAGATTGAATTACAGGTATACGTTGAGTTCTAGAAGCAGATGATGGTTCAGATGTTGGTATAGATGACAAATCTGATACTAATCCCGATGCTAATGTTGATATTGGTGCTGACGCTAATGCTGATATTGGTGCTGATGCTAATGTTGATGCTAGTGTTGATGCTAATGTGGATGCTGATGTTGACACTGGTACTGGTACTGGTACTGGAGGTGATCTTGATACCAATGAAGGAACAGATACTGGTACAGGTAAAGGTATCGATCTATTTGAGTCAGATGTACGGTTCACAGTTGAAGTTGTGGTATGATCCCTATTGTTATTTCCATTATCTATGTTATTCCTGTCATTTGTGGCAAAGGTTCCTGAAACTGATTCAGAGGCGTTGGTCGTTTGACTGTCTGAGGTAGTATTTGTATTATTAACATTTCTACTTTCTCCAATTTCAATACTTGGGAGGTCCATTTCTATACTTTGAGAGGTACCTCCACCAAATCTAAATATAACTATCTGAGGTCTATAAACTCAATAATTGTTAGTATTAACTGTTAAATAGTTGATAGATTAGGGATCTCACCCATACAAGAATAAAACAAGCTTACCTTTCGGCACTCATATTTAGGAGAATTTATGCCTTCTTTTTAAAAATAGCACAATATGATGAGAAATTTGATTAATTTCTCTATTTTATATGCTTTATCTCTCTTCTAAAATATTGTTTCGATGCTAAGATCTTGTTGATTTGAGTTTTTTGAGGTTAAAGCTGATAATATTTTAGTAGATTTGTAATTACAAAAATCAAACTTTTTAGTTACACCCAAACACCGAAATAGAACTTAGCGGTTATTCTAATGCCTGATAAAAAGATAAAAAAAAAAAAAAAATAATACTACTAAGCGTTAACGTAGCAGGTAACTATTGGAGCTTGAAAACTTCAATTCTAACTTACAAATAACTTAGGATATAATTATATAACACTAACACTAATTCAAATGTACACCAATAAGTTATAATACTTTCTTTAGGAAACTTCTAGCAAAAGATCAATGTAAAAAAATAGCACATTGTATTTGTACTCACGTGACTTATTGTGTACTATCACTATACAAATCAACTTTCAATAATATCATTCAGAATTTACAGATTAAAACCTGATAATATTGATCTAGTTGTAATAATTATCATATGTACTTGAAAATATTCAGAGTTTTATGAACTATTTTATGAAATGAGAAATTTCATGAAATAATTATTAAGGCAATTCAAAATTATATTTTTCGTAGAATGTTAAAATATGCAATTGTAGATCAATTAAATCAATATAATTGACAATTTTTTAACTTTTAGTTAAGATAAGATAGTTTATGTATCATATAAATCAATTATTTGGTTTGTGAAGGAAAATTCAGTATTGGCAACTAGTTATTCTTTTACCTTACTAACATGGTTTAAATTTGAGGCTACACGGTAAAAGATGGCTACACGAATTCAAAATTTTTTGAAAATTAAAATAAAAAATCGTAATGCTAATAAATTATATTCCACTTTTCATATCCTTCAGGGCTGATAAATGCTGATATGCTAATGCTTAGTTTTCCCACTTATACAGGGTACTATTGCCAGATATTATTTTATTAGCTCTCCAAATTATTCATGTCTTATAATATCATGCGTTCTGGCTGTATTTTTTTGTATTCGAAACCTTCATGAATGAATTAGTTGAACTGAAAAAAAAACAAGAATAAATGAATGCTTAATATCCTTGGTGCGTGTTTTAAGGGCTCAAATCGCTAAATACCTTTTATATATTTATAATAAGGATATTAAGTTCAGTTTCAGATATCAATATTTTTCATCTTTTAAAGGGTCTCATTTTACTTCTTTTTTTGGTAGTTTGTTACTGATTGATGTTTTCAGATTCTATAGGATATAATAATTGCGTTGACTATTTTATTTTCTTTTAAGAGTTGTTAATATGTACATGATAGTTTGTTTGTGAGTTATGGTATACATTTATCTTGTTAGAGGTTATTTATATTATTGGTAGGTACTTGCTGTTTTGGTTCATTTATTATCAATTTTTATTCTTTTTTGTGGCAACTTTTGGAGATAAAGAATAATACGATGAACGATCAGTTACTACTACTTTCATAAATTTATCTATAGACTTAAGATAACCAGTTGGTCATTGTATATTGGTTATATTTTATAAAAATTTCCCAATTTCAACTTAATTCTTTTTCAAATGCTGTAGTCAAATAGGTCATAGATACACGATCTATACCTTAAAAGAGCTCTAAGCTTTCACCATATATTTTTTTCAGAAAGCAGAAATTTGTCACTAAAAACCAATTATCAATAATCAATTATGAGCTGTCATTGCAAACGTTAATATATGTTGTTGATGACTATGTTGTTGGGTCGTGCACTTCCTGCGCGTAAAAGTAACTGAAAAAAAAGAAGAATACACCTGCAACAAAAAAAAAAAGATAATAAATTAAACTTCTGTGGACCTATCGTGAAATAGCAACCATTAAAAAGGATATCATCAATTGCTATTCACAGATAGTATTGTCTTACTGGTATGATCAGCTGGCTTCAATTTGTTGTAAAGAGATCATGTTGATCAATAGGGATCAATTCGAATCAACTTCACCTGTATAATCAAGTATTGGATAAGATATATACATTTTGGGAGATTCTTACAACAGGGCAGATTGCTATGCTTTCCCAAAGCAAGCTAATAATAATATTATTATTTAATCAAAATTAATATTATAGTATAATATTTGAACTGAAATTAACCAAAAAAAAGTTAATTTTCTTTTGGTTTAAGTTGCTAAATTGTTATTATTGAAAATGATGTAAATTTTTCAATATACATATATTCAAAACCCATTTATAAATAAATAAATAAATAAATAAATAAATATATATATATATATATATATGGACTAAGGAATCATTGCAAAAAACAATCTATTGTGCTAAATAATTACTTCAAAATTTATAACAATGCGTTGGCCATATTTCTTATCATTATTCTTTTTGTTAGGCGCTGGCCTACTTCAATTTTTCAACTTACTTTGTGGAGCTTCCACAAGCTCAGTTTTGGGTAAATTTTATTGGTTACAAGCTGATACTAGTGGGATTACTCCAGCTCCTCATAATTTGACAAGATGGACTTCTTACTCAAGCTGTGGTGTTACTAATGGTAGAAATACTGACTGTTCAAGTAAAAGTGCAGGATATCCATTATCACCAAGTTTAAATTTTGGCTCTTCGCAGGGAGTTCCTAATGGCTTGACTTCTAGACATGGTTCAGTTTATTATTTAACTAAAGTTGGTTGGGCCTTCTTATTGATTGGCATATTCTTTACTATTTGTTCTTTAATTCCTGTTCTATTAGGATTTTGTATACCAAACTCTTTACTGAGCACTCTTGGTTCTGGATTTAGCACTGGACTAGCTTTGGTATTTACTACTTTAAGTGCTTGTCTTTTAACCGCTGGATACGTCAAGGGCCGTAATGATTTTCATAATGATGGTAAATCTGCAAAGTTGGGTAGACTAATGTTTGCCTTTCTATGGACTTCAGTCGCTTGTTTGTTTTTAAGTGCTATTATGTCAGGTGTTGGATGTTGTTCAGGTATTATTGATCGTAAGAAGTCAAGGAAAAGGGTACCTGAGGAAGGATATGAAACTTCATCTCATGATACTTATGGCAACAATGATATTACAGAAAAGCATGAAAAACGAGGATTGTTCTTCAAGAAGAAGAATGCTAATGAAACTGCTACTTTAGATGATTCAGCTTTTGTGGGACGTGGATCTAATATTGTAGCAAATGAACCAACAACAAGTACAAATAATCTTCAAAGCAAGAACGCTAAAGTCCAAGATAACTCTGCACTTGGAAATACTGCTGGATTAGGTGCTATTGGTGCTACTGGGGTTGTAGCTGGATTTTCATCTGCAAATACTGGCAATAATAGAGGGATTGATACAAACAAGAATAAGGATATGAGTTCTTCAAAAAATACATATGAAACATATGACTCTGCAGATTTATCCATAAAGAACATGCATACAATAAAAGAGGAGCCACACTATGACAACTCAAAAATCAGTAAATCTGCAGTTTATTCTAATGCCAATGATTTAGATATTACTGATAAGAACATGTTTCCTCTAACTAATATTGATTCTTCACCTTCTAGTGGATTCAATTCGGGTACTGGAGTAGGAACTGGAGTAGGAACTGGAGTAGGCACTGGAGTAGGTGCAGGTACTGCTGCTGGACTTGGTTTCGCATCATTAGCCTCTGGGGTTAGCAATTCCAAGAAGAAATCTAATGCAAAACCAGAGATGAGTGATCCAAATGCAGTGAAAATTCTTGGTGAGTCCAACCATAACTTAAATGAAGATATTCAAACAACTGATCCATATCCAAGGGACACCAAATTTACATCAACCAAGGGTGATGAAATGACAAATTTGAATGATAATCTTGATGCTAACATCACAGGAAATAAGCAAAATGAAATGGGAAAGCTCAATTCTGACTCCAATGCTGGGTTTAGTGACATGAATACTGAAATGACTGATTTAGACCCAGGATTGAATACTAAGTTTGCAAGAAGTAAGAACATTCAAATTACTAGTTCAGATACAGAACCAGATACCATACTTAACAGAGATTCTAAAGCGTCCGACTTAAATAAATTCACAAAGAAGGATACTTCAATGACTGGTCCAAATGCTGATTCTGATGTTGTGTTCAATGCAAACAAGGAATCTGAAGTAACAGATCTCACCAGAGATGGTGAAACAAGAGGTATTGGCCCTGGTTCTGAATTATCTGGTGATACTGCAAAAACCTCTGAGCCAAAAACGTTTTGGGATACTGCGATGATAAGTATTTCAAGTGCTTTAACTGGTAAAAAAGCTCCTGTTAGTGATAGCAATGATATCACTCAAGATGATACTTATCCCAGTACAGATAAAACATTTGATGAAACTTCTTTGAAACACAAAAATCTCAAATCAAATTATTCTGACAATGAAGGCACTGATTACTCAAAAGGATCCGAATATACAGATAAGTTAAATGGAAGCTTTGGAGATCAAGGTATTCTATATCCAAAGAGTAAAGGATCTGAATACTCTCGTGATGAAGGTGTCGGATACTACAAGGCCAAAGATCCTGGTTATTCTAGTAATGATGATAATATTCATTCAATGGGCAGAGGATCCGATTACTCTGATAATCAAGGTATTGGGCATTCAATTGTTAAGGGATCAGAACATACTGGTGATTTAAAGGATAATGTCAAATCTGAATATAGTGGAGAACGTGCTGATATTGCTCATTCAAAGAAAAAAGAACCTGGTTATCCAAGCAATCAGGGTGCTGAATTCTCAAAAAAACTAGTATCTGGATCTTCAGATAATCAAGATATTGGTAGTAAGTTGAAAGGTAATCTATATGGATATGCTAGCAATCAAGATACTGGAAAATTAAATACTACAGGATCTGAAACTCTTGGCAACCAAGGTAAAACTGGATATTCAAAGGGTAGGGAATCAACTGGCACCTATAATTTAAGTGCAAATGAGCCTGAAACTCGTGACTATAGTAAAAACTTGATCAATACCAACAATTATGAACCTACTAGTTACTATGAAAAGAAAATTCAACGCCATAAGGGTCCATCTGATCAAGCCACTGCTGCTGCTACTGCTGTTATGCCAAATGCACATCATATCAACAGAGAACAAATTGATTATAGTATGAGGGATGATGGATATAAAAATCCTGTTAGATCAAAAGATTCAAAGATTTTACAACCTCCAGAATATGGGTATACACCTCGAGGTTTATCCAATGAATTTCCAGATCGAACATATGGAGGAGCATCAACCAATAAAGAAACTAACTATAACACTGGATCATCTTCTAAACCAAGTGGTGCAGAACATAAATACTCTTCAAGTTATGACAGCTCAGGAGATTATACTGGGGATGACTCCAATGCTTATTACCATACTAGTGTTGATAACACTTTAAGTGGTGAACATTCTACTCCTAGGGAATTTCAACAAAATACTCTCAGTTCTGCTTTCAAGTCTGCTGCTGAAGAAGGTAATGATTATTTCAAAAAGAAGCGTGTTGCAGATAATATGATCTGAATTCCTTAAGCTCATTAGTAGAAAAATTCATTTCTTTTTGGCTTTTTTCTCTTGCGTTCAACTAAAGAACTACAATTCTATCACAGTATTGATAGACCATTATTTTTGTTTTTTGTATTCAGTATCCAACATTTTTACTATCTACTATCTATTTTAAATCATATATTGTTAGTTTTATAAGATCCAATGTACTGATATTTAATTTATTATTTCAATCTATGTTGATTTCTGTAGCTATTGAATAAAAAGTTTACTGAATCCTTTGTTTTTTACTATGTAAAATTATTTATTCATATGTATTGTCTATACAATATATGGGTACAAAAGTCAAAGCACACGACATAGGTTATTCAATTTCAGTTTACTTTTGTTCATTATCCATTCCAATAAAACACTTTAAGATTGTACAAGTTTTCAAAGGAGCATCCACTATTATGGCTATTATAAATTTATCAGTCATTTGTGGTTTTTACAAAGCTTGATTGATTGTATTTTAATTGGTGCCAGATTTCCAGATTTATCAAATCAAACCCACAAAAAAAATAAATTCTACGGACTGATAACAAATCAGAAAGCAACCTATTAAAAGCCAACTTACAATCACAATAAACAACAAAATTAGACTAAAGCACTACCAATGAGAGCTTCATCACATCTATGCACACTAAAGAACACTATTTATTCAAATATCATCAAATCCAATCCCAGTAAAACTTTAAGATCTGTAAGTTATATCAGTAGATCATCCATGAATGATTTCCCCTTATCAGGGCATGGGAATAACAATGGCTCAAATTTCTTATCAAACTCAATGGATGTGTTTACTAAGGTATTGAGTGAAAGAATCATATATTTATCTGGTGCTATTGATGATTCATTAGCAACGAGTGTTACTGCACAATTACTTTACTTGGAATCACAATCTTCACAACCAATAAACATTTATATCAATTCCCCAGGTGGTTCCGTGACTGCAGGATTAGCTATATATGATACAATGCAATATATAAGGTGCGAGATATCAACAGTGGCTATTGGTCAGGCATATTCGATGGGGTCCTTGCTTTTAGCTGCTGGAAGTAAGAACAAAAGATTTGCATTACCAAATACAAGTATAATGGTACATCAGCCAAGTGGTGGATTTCAAGGTCAAACTTCTGATATTGAGATTCATGCCAAACATATCATTAGAACAAGGGAAAGATTGAATAAGATATATCAAAAGCACATTCGACAAGGTATTAAACTATCAGAGATTCATGATTTGTTGGATCGAGATAGATTTTTGGATGCTCATGAAGCTGTTGAACTGGGATTAGCGGATAGGGTTTTGGAAAGAAGGGAATTAGCAATTGAAAAGTCAGAATAGGATTCATGATTAATAAAAATCATATTTAAAAGGAAAAGATGCATTGCCTATATAGTAGTTAGACATTATTCATAGGAAGGAAAAAAGTATTTAGATTACCTATAACTAATGAGCAGAGCTCATATTTATTTTTTGCTGTTGTTTTTTCTCAACTGTATATTTGTAAGTAATTGCATCAAATAAAATCATTAAATTATCAAATTTCCTTTAACTTGTCTCCAAATATAAACACAAGTTTTCTTTTGTTTATTTGCCACCAGGTTCAACTTTGTTTTGATAACACACAACGCATTCACAATGACTAATAACAGTAAGCGCCACGAAGATACTTCTCAGTATCAGTACCAGAAACAGAAACAGGCCGCTGTAAAGAGATCGATCAATACTTGTATACCTAACAACAAATCACAAAACAAGACCATCATAAATAGTACAAACAATAGTAACGGTAATGGCAGCAGTAACAATAGAAACTCCAGCTTTTCTAGATCATCAATCAAACCAGAATCTATTACTGAAACTAATAACATAGTTAGTAAAAAGTCTTTACCATTTAATGATAAAAGCAGTGCTACTACTACCCCAAAGTCCAGCACCTCATATAATTGTGAATATGCTTTACCGCCTAATAACGAAGACATTGTTGGTCTTAGTGATGACCTTCATTTTACTAATGGTCTTGATGATTTTAATTGCATAAAACGAACGAGTAATGGAAATAAGTTTCTTGATTTGAATCATTACTTATCCATATTTAATGAGGATGAGGACCTATACATTGATATTGAGAAAGCAGAAAGGGAAATGAAAATAAAAAACATTCAGTCATTAATGTGCTTTGGTAATAAATTGATTGATGAGGATGAATTAGAAGACTCAGTAGAAAACCAACTACCTATATGTTGTATGGGGTCTGACCATTATGAAGATAATTTCAATCTCTACAAAATAATGAATAAAAAGGGAGTAATATCAATAGATCAACAATATGAAATCAATTCAGTTCAGCTTATAGGTTTAGCCCTAAGATTAAAATATATGATTTAGAAGTTGGGGAAATAAAAGGAAATTGAAAATAATAAAACAACAGAACATTCAATTCATAGTCTAGCTTTTCAAAACTTTAAAGGACAATTAGATAATGTTAATTATAGAAAAAAAATCTTAACATTAGTACTTAGTTTGCATATAAATACAATTATGACTGAACTAAAATCTACATATGAGCTGTGCTAATCTATATGGGTAAGCCGTGAGAGCATCTTCGGTAAACGATAGCCAATTCCGAGCATGTGTTATGCGCCACAACCCTCTAAAAAGGGTAGTCCAAACCTTATAGCGCAGGTAAGAAACTAGATTGTTTGAGGACTATAAAAACTGATAACATTCCAGTAATTATAGTTTGGTATATTTAAGTTGCAAAATTGTTTTTAAATTAGTAACTTTCAATTTTTAATTACATATTTAGTCAATTTCCAAAATGTCAAGTGTTTTAGTTACAGGTGCCTCTGGTTATATTCCTCTACATGTCATCAATGTTCTTTTAGGGAAAGGTTACAAAGTCACTGGTACAGTAAGAACTGAAGCTCAGGCTGTTGATTTTCAATCTAAATTTAAGAAATTATACCCTTCTGCTCCTTTAATCAAATACGAAATTGTTCCTGATATCGCTGTTCCTGATTGTTTTGATCATGTTTTTACTGATAAGGAAAACAAATTCGATTACGTTATTCATTGTGCAAGTCCTTTTGCCTTTGGTTTTGAAGAATCATTTGAAAATGCATACATTAAACCGGCTGTAATTGGAACTACTTCAATTATCACTGCAATTAAGAAATATGGTGAATCAGTTAAACATTTAGTTGTTACTTCTTCATTTGCTGCAATTGTTAATAGGGATAAAGGTGGTGATTCTTCATTTGTTCACACTGAAGCAACTTGGAATCCATTGGAATGGGAACAAGTTGATACAGAAGCTAAAGCCTATACTTTTTCTAAAAAGAAGGCTGAATTAACAGCTCGTTCTTTAATTGCTGATTTACAAAAGGAAGGTAGAAATATTGGTTTAACCACTGTTAATCCACCATATGTCTTTGGCCCTCAATTATTTGATATTGATCGTCCAAAATTAAATACTAGTGCTGAAATGGTTAATACTGCTCTAAATACAAAACCTGGCTCAGGATTTTTAACTAGTTTGTTTGGTTTATCATGTGATGTTAGAGATGTTGCCTTATTACATGTTTTACCTTTGGAAAAGACAGAGATCTTAAATGACAAAAGACTATTTCCTGTTAATTCTGCATATACTTTACAATCTATTGTTAACGTCATTAATGATAATTTCCCAGAGATTAAGGGTACAATTGATGAAAGTCACGATGATACTAAATATTTAGATGAAACAAAGACTTATTATGATACTTCAAAGACCTTAGAATGGACTGGAATTGAGGCATGGATTCCATTTGAGAAGACAATAGTTGATTCTACTGCTCAAATTTTAAAATATAAGAAACAACAAGGATAAAGAATCTATCTACGATTAATACCCATGATCATGCCATAAATAATTGAACTAATGATAATTTTTATTCATATATATAATATATTTATATAAGCATGTGTATTGATAAGCTATAAGTCTTTGAAGTGACCAGTAATACTAGTCTTTATA
Organism: Ruyongia chambardii; assembly: GCA_030574595.1. Taxonomy (NCBI): domain Eukaryota; kingdom Fungi; phylum Ascomycota; class Saccharomycetes; order Phaffomycetales; family Wickerhamomycetaceae; genus Ruyongia; species Ruyongia chambardii. The sequence goes on from JAJMFI010000133.1 coordinate 22,698, forward strand.
TCATGTAGTAAAGGGAAGTTAAACCGCCATGAAAAAAGACTAGTAGTTTTCCCATAATATTGTTCGTTTTAATTTACCTTGATCATCCTTACGAACCAAGTGTCCCTTTGTGATTTTAACTTGTTTTATATGTTCATGACTGAAATAACCTTTAAAGATAATTTCACCACCATTAGAAGCTTCAAATTTTTCTTTATTTAAACTTGAACTCATTATATCAGAGCTACCCCAAAATATCAAATCATAATCAGGTTCCTCTCTTTGATTTATTGCTCTTATCTTAAATTCATCGACATTATCATTAATAAGACCACCAATTGGTTCTAAGTATTCTTCATAAATATTTTTAACCTTTATAGTTCTATTAATGATAGTAATATTAAAATATGGGAAATTATCAATTGGTTTGATCTCTAATCCCTTTAAAGATGGATTTTTTTCTTCAATTGATAAATGTAATTCTTTTAATTGTAAATTCAATGGTAATTTAAAATTTAATTTAATATATTCATCTATACTTAATCTTTCTAATAATTGTTCTTCAATTTCATATTCAATTACTCTTAAATCAGTTATTCCATCCTCTGGTAATACATTTCTTCTCTTTGAATTGAACCAAATTGGTAAGAATACAGATGTATTATGAACATATAATTTATATGCTGAATATGCAGTTATACTAAATAATGCTGAAAAAAATATAATTGGTAATGTCTTAGAGCTACTATTTCTCAAATTATTATGATCTATAATTGCTTGCTTCAATGATCTTTGTGAATAACTAGAGGATGATCTCTTAGCAAAGTTGTTAATGAAAGTAACTTTTGAACCATTTTGTTTCCTTAGAAATAGTCTAAACATCCTGTTTAGTATTGATATAATTATATAAGTAAGTTATAATTGTTTAATTATCCAAATGGTTCCCAAATAGAATATACTTGATCTATAATTAAGAATTAATTAAGATCAATATAAGTTGGAACATTTGATTTTATTTTTTTAAAGTTTATTATTATGGAGAAAAGTGGAAAATGGTGTGAGGATGATAACTAAAACATCAGAAATAGTATACATTCGGTAATATGATTGTCTACAATATCCTATTTTATCTACAACACTAATTCACCAAAGTAACAGATTGATTTTGAGTTAAATATATGTATATGACAATTAAACAAGATTATAAGTATTTGAAAAAAATTATTGATACACTTCATACTAAAGTGTATTGTTATGCTAGTAAAATAAAAGATGCAAATTATAGTGGATAATATTTCCTTCTCCTTTGGAGATTAACCAAGAATAGCGCTTAAGAATGAATTAATGAAATAGAATCTACCACGTTTACCTTGACCTTTTAATCTTTGTTGTTCCAAATATTGGACCTCATGTTGTTCAATAGCTTCAAGACCAGTTGTTAAATCAGCTTCTTTTGGATTAACTATTGGAGTTCTATAAACAATCTTATAACCAATAAATAGTGCAATATCAATAAATATCATTAAATAATAGGTACAAAAATTTTCAACATTCCATTTACTTGGTAAGAATACAGTATAACCTAAACAACCAACCATAATTGAAGTCATAATAAGACCAAATATAGCAGTATATGGTTGCCACCATGAAGTATATGGCATTAAATTTCTATCAATATTTTGTGCTTTACAGGCACGATAAAATGCTAAATAGGTAATACACATAAATGAATAGTTTAATAATTGACCAGCAGTACATAGATTAACAATCCATGATAATACAGTAGCAGTGGAATCACCTAATTGTAATAATGATAATAATGAAAATAGAAATGAAATACCTAAACAGAAGATTGGAATACCATGTCTTGTACAATAAGTGAAAATTTTTGGTGCCATACCATTAAGTGCCATTGAATAAAGACTTCTTGAAGAACAATATACATATGAATTACCAGCAGAAAAGGTACAAAGGACACACATTGCATTAACGATATGAGGTAATACATTGATTGACATATTTTTCATTGCAATGATATATGGAGAATATGAACCATCAGATGTTGAATCAGTTGCAGCTAAAGTTAATAAAGTTGGATCATTAGATGGAACTAATATACCAACACAAATTGCACCACCAACATAAAAGACAATTAATCTAAATACAACAGTTTTAAAAGTTCTTGATAATACCTTTCTTGTCTCTTGACCAACTTCACCAGCACAAATTGATATATATTCAGGACCAACAATTGTAAAGCATGCCTTATTTAAAGCTGCCATAAATCCATGAAATCTACCTAATGAACCAATATTAATATATTCAACTAATGGACCAGGATTATTCCAATATCTAAATCCAAAAGTATCATGTTGAGGATTACCACCAACCATAACAACAAATGTAAATATTAATAGACCCATTGCTAATAATAATTTAAAGATTGATAGATAAAATTCAGATTCACCAAAATATTTAACACTAAATAGATTCAATACAAAATATAAAAAGATTTGAATCATAAAAGTTATTGCAGGTGAATAATCATCTCTCCAAAAATGTATCATACCATTAACAGCTGTGATTTCAAATGGTATATAAATTGAAATCATTATAAAATAATTATAACCAACGGTAAATTCATAGGCTTTATCAACACATCTACCAGCCATTTGAATAAATGGTGAATCGATTGGAATATAACAGACTAATTCACCAATACTTGCACAAACACTAAATATAACAATTGTCCAAATGAAAAATGCAAGAAATAAACCTAAGGGACCACCATATAGTAAACCTGTTGATATTGTAACGAATAAACCAGTACCAATAGAACCACCAATAGCAATTAAATTCATTGTTCTTGAAGTTAATGATCTATGTGTTGTATTTTTTAAATCTTTTGTAGTAGAATCTTTATCATTATTACTACTTGAGTCTGATGAAGATATATTATCTAAACAATTTTTATCTATTATATCTGTTAAAGTCTTTGAAGAAGTCTTAAACGTATCCAAAGATTCATTCTTTGTAATTTCTATTGTTTCATTATTCTTTATTGAAGATTTTTCAAAATCTATTGAAGAAGTCATTATTGCTGTTCTTATGGTTAAATAAATAAATTTGATGATAATAATGGCTTTAAGCTCGAGACATAGAAAAGAAAAAACAACATCTAAACATTCACACAATATGAAGGCATAAGGAATATAGTGTTACTTATATATATATATGTGCCTTATAAGAATTTTTTTATTTAACAGATATTAATGCTATTTGACCTGAAAACTCTTGGAAAACATTGTAAAAACTCTATTTAATGCCTTTACATAGTGACATTAATACTACTTTGTATTAATAGTTTCTATTACAAGTATATATTATGCCAAAATTATGTAAATAAATTTTTCTTAATAAGGGGTTGTGCGTATGCTCAACTCAGCATTGAATTGAATTTTGAAGTTAACTTGGTAAATGATGTAATAGTCCTTCTACTAGTAAAAATAATAATAATCAAATAAATATACGTTTATTAAGAGAAGAAATTGAAAGAGAGTTTAAGTTTAAGTTAATGAAGTAATAAAAGAGAGAAATAGTTTTACTTTTATATTTCAATTTTATGAATCTAAATATCTGAATATTTTGATATCTGGTATCTACATATATATCTTTATCTCTTTATAATATCATTGGAATTTTCAATCAAACAGAATACAATACTTACAGTTAAAAATTATACCCTCTCTAAATGACAAGGGAAAATAAAATAAAATTATTCCATTGCAAATTTCACCTCTTTAACCTCATTCAATAATAGGGCATTATTTAATTGAAATTTTTTTAAATTAATGATCTTAGCATTAATAACATTAACATTATAATTATGCTTCATTACGATTTTTCAATAGTTTTTAAAAGTATTTTCAAATTGTAATAACCGTTTTTCAACATAAATTTCTCTAATAAAAAAAGTGGTAAGTAATAAGTATTGATTAAATATATCTTAAAACATATTTAGTTCAATATTGATATATATCTATTAACTACAACTAACATATTTAATTATATTCAATAAGTTTTATTCTACCAGTTGAAGTAACACGCTATTTGATCCGCGAAGAAAAAAAAATAAGTAAAAGAAAAAAAAGACGTCATTATACAGCTAGTCCTATTTCTATTAACTAGTACTACACTGTATGTACCTGAGGACTAGTCTTATAGAATATAGTGGTCTCAGGTCTTAGATTTATGATTTAGACCCTTTCACTAGTTAAAGATTTTGCAATTATGTATCAAAGCTACTCAACTCTCAATGCTATGATGTTATAAATGAAGTTATATACATTTCTACTTTTTTTATTAAAATGGTTTTTTTTTTCAATAAATAATGAGTATAATAGTATCCCACTAGGACCTTAAGCAATACACATGATATGAAATTTTATTTATTTTAGATCCACTGGTAAACCACTAAAATAACATATATTTTTTTTTTTAAAGCGTAAATATTGTATATATATTATAATTAAAGTTATTTAAATTAGATATTGAAAGAGACCTTATAGGTAATTTTGATATTGTGTAATGCTAGTTTTTAAGCATCAATGTTCATGAAATGAATTCCCAAGGATGGTCTGAGATACTCGGCAGAGGTTTCATGGAACGATATTTTTTACCCCCCTAAAAGACAAGCATAAAAGAAAATAGGGATAAAACCACGAATATTGATCAAAAAGACAGCTATTGGAATGAAACTGACTTCTAAACGAAACCAATACTCTGTATATCACCATTGATGAGCATATGGGCATAGTTTAAAGGCATCGCGGTCGTAAATAGAATTTTTTTCAATAAATTTTTACACGGTAGTTTGAACAGTAAAATTCTAAATTTTAGAAGTCGCCATTGTAGTATAGTGGTTAGTACAGATCGTTGTGGCCGATCAAACCCAGGTTCGATTCCAGGCAATGGCACATTATTTTTTGGTTTCATTGAAAAAAAAAAACACTCATCAAAATATTATTGGTTTTGTGAATAACTATAGTTACTTTATAAAGTAGAAATGAATGGTTAAAGATAGAATCATGTTCATATAATACTAGTCTTACCATCAATACTTAATAAAGGAAACAACATCAACAACAACAACAACACAGCTTGCTATTTTTGATAATATTCTATTAAAACCATTGCCATCTTTGTGTGTTAATAGATAATATTATTACCTATTTACCTATTAGTATAATTCATTTGATTAAAAATACTTGCTTTAAATAAGACTAATTATATTATATTACTTCATATAATCATTATTATTATCTAATCTTTTCAAAGATTATAAGATATATTTCAAGGTTTGAAATGTCATCATTTCAATTCAATTCTCAAATTAGATTTAATTTAAGATTTATATTAAATTCTTTAATTCAATTATATTATATATTAGGTATATCATCAGTTCTTATTGCTAAATATTTTCCTGAACTTAATGGGTTTTTAAAATATGGTAAAACATTAAATAATAACACATCATTGGTAGATGATAATAAAAGATCTAAAAAGAATCGTAATAACAATGTTGATAATATAGTTGATTATAATAATAATGATAATACTTTTACAAATAGTTTACATCATCCTAATTCAATTATTAAGACTCTGATGAATTTACAAGTTCCAAAGAGATATTTTTATCATTTTTATGTTGTATCATCAATATTATCATCAATTACTCTATTTATTATTCTTTATGGTATGAATTATTCAATTACAAGATATATAATATTATTATTGATTGATTGTAATAATATGAATAATTATAATAATTATTTAAATAAATTACAACCATTAATAAATTTGAAAAAATCTGAATTTCTTTCATTATTAATATTTAGTCATTCTATAAGAAGATTATTTGAATCATTATTTATATTTAAATATGGATCATCATCATCATCATCAAAATCATCAAAATCATCATCAAAGTTAAAATCAAAATCAAATTCAAAGGCTAAGATGAATATTAGTCATTATTTAGTCGGTTTAACATTTTATATTGCAGTTATTTTGAATTTATTTATTAATACTGATTACTCAAAGGAAACTGTTCAATTTCCATCATCAATATCATCAGTATCATCATCTTCTTCTTCCTCTGTATCAACTACAAATATGAAGACTTTAGAAACTAGAGAAATCATTGGTTTGATGATTTATATATTTTTTATGTATGATCAATTTTTAAATCATTATCATCTTTCAAAGACAATTAAATATAATTTACCAACATTTGGTTTATTTAAATTTATTTGTTCAGCTCATTATTTTGATGAAATATTAATTTATCTTTCATTTGCTTTATTCTTAAATGATTTAAATTCAAAATTATGTGTACTATGGACTATTGTTAATTTGGGTGTCTCTGCATTAGAGACTCAAAATTTTTATAAGAAACAAAATGGTGAAGATCAATGTCCTAAATGGGCTATAATTCCAGGACTTTTATAATATTTAATAATATACTATTAAGACAACTTTTATTGTTTCTCATAATAACTTTGTTTTAATATCATGACGTAGTCTATAAGTAGCAAAACAGATACCTAAAGATAATAATAGGATTGGAATTATTAAGAATTTTAAACCAGAAATTAATTCATGCATACCAGGATTTGATTGTGATTCCTTTTCTGATAAGACTAAAAATTCAATTTGTTGTTTAATTTCAATAATTGAATGTTCATTATCTCTTAATTGATTAATATTATCATCAGAAAATTTATTCATTGTAGCAATTAAAGAGTTTATTTGATTTTTGAAAACTGATTCTAAATTTCCAATTCTTTGTTCAAATGAATCAATACGATTATCAATTAATTTAATATGAGAATTTAAATTTTTCAATGATAAACCAATCTCATTTACGTAATTTGACAATATGTTTTCATTATTATTATTATTATTATTATTATTGCTGTCTTTATTATCGTTGTTATTATTATTGTTATTATTGGTTAATAGAGTGATTGTATTTAATTGATTTTCAATAGTTTCAAATTTATTTTTAAAGTCAGTATTAGATGATTTGATTTCATTGATTGAATCAATTAATTGTCTTATTGAAGATGAATCAATACTTGATTCTTCTTGGGTGTTTTGAACTTGTTGGTTCTCTTGTGAAGATGAAGTAGAGGAACCTATCTCTATTTGTTTACCATCATTATCAATTTGAACAACTTTAGTAGTTGTAATTGTTTCTTGAGCCTGTGGTAACATTTTACCATCATTTTCCAATACTTCAGAGATCATACCACCATAAGTTTTAAATTTTAATAATTCAAAAGTTTCATGTAATTCTTTTGAAGTTGAAATTGCATTAATTTTAATTTTATAATCTTTTGGTAATTGAACCTCTTTTGTCTTGATACAAATCTTATTATTAACTTGAATTACTAATATATCATTATAATATCCTAATCTTAGAGTTATTGGTACTTGAGAATCTTGATAATCTATTATACACGAACCAAAAGATTTTGAATAAATTTCTTCCCTTGGAACATCTGCAAAATTTTGAGTACCATCATTTAAAAACGCATGAACTGATGAACCATAATTACTATTGGAATCAACAACTATATTTAGACCATCAAAATTCCCATTAGAACCAAAGAAATTGAAATCATTTGGATTTGAAGAAGTAACTATATCTGTTGTTGGGAAAGTTGGATTTAAATATTGTAAATTAAAACTAGCATTTGTTTTGCCATATGAACCCATACTTCTGACAATAGTCTCTACTGTCCATGCATCATAAGGTATTGTAATATCATTCAGTAATGACCCTTGAGTATTTG